>CACSLK010027752.1:13857242-13884577 GCA_902706635.1 Striga hermonthica | reverse complement strand
GAGAAGGAAGGCGATTACTCAAGTTCCAGCCGGTCGAGGAGTTTTGTGTTACCACAATCAAACATGTTTGGAGGTGCATTCGGCGTCTGATGAGGTGAAGGCGAGCGAATTGATAAGAGTCTTCCAGCAGGGCCCTGACGAACTTCGTTGGCAAAGACCCCTGCTCGATCGTATGAGGTTGTGTTGAAGAGGTGTAAGAAGTATATCAATCTGGAGGAAATGGAGGCGGAGTTTGCCAAGCTGGAGGGAGGTTCTCGCCCGGAGCCGAAGAAGGGGAAGAGCCCGCCGAGGGGGAGGTCACCCAGGAGGGGTTCGCTCAGGCGGGGTGGACCGAAGGGGGTATCGCCCAAGAGAGATGAGCGATATTCAAAGCAAGCAAAGCGGGACGATCGATGGAAGGGGAGGCCATTGCTATTCGAGCGACAGAGGTATCATAATTTCACACATTTGAGGAAAGACGTGGGGGAGGTGCTCGAGGCGATGGAGCAAAAAGTGGAGAGTGAGGATGTGACGTGGCTGAAGACGAGGTTTACGGGTCCAACTCGTCCCAGGTTGGATCTTTATTGTTGGTTTCATAGGGATTATGGCCATACCACGGAGAATTATAGATATTTGAAGGACGAGATTGAGCGATTGATTCGAGCAGGGCACTTGAAGGAGTTTGTGTATCATGATAGAGCAAAGGGTAAAGGAAAGAGGAGGTGTCGAGAGGATTCAGAGGAGAGAAGCGATCGAAATGAGGAGGGGGACGATGAGTCGATAGGTGGAAGAGATGGTCGAGGGAAGAAGCAGAGGCAGGGAGACGGAGAGAAAGGAGGGCGAGGAGGTGAAGCACCATTGAAAAAGGGGATGATCTATATAATTTCAGGAGGGCCGATAGATGGTGACTCAAATAATGCTAGGAAAGAGCATGCTAGCGGTGAAAAGGAAGAGGGATGAGGTCAGAATTACCACTCGCATGTCGGAGATAAGTTTTAGAGCAGAGGATGCTGAGGGAGTAGTGTTGCCGCATAATGATGCCTTGGTGATTACCGCGGAGGTGGCGGGTTTCAATGTGAAGAGGGTGTTCATTGATACCGGGAGTTCGGTAGACGTGGTGTTTTATGATTGTTTTATGCAGATTAACAAGGAGCTAAACATGGAGTTGAAGCCGGTGGCCACAACTCTTTATGGTTTCAGTAGGGGCGAAGCAATGCCGATGGGCGAGGTCACTTTGCCGGTTGCGTTGGGATCAAGAGTGATGAGAAAAGTACGGATGGTAAGATTCATGGTTGTGGGAGCAGAATCATCTTATAATATTATCATGGAAAGGACGAGCTTGAATGCATTCCAGGCGGTCGTATCAACGTACCACATGACGATCAAATATCCGGTGGGCGAAAAAATTGGCGAGATTGCATGGGATCAACTTACTTCGAGGAGCTGTTATCAGACGACAGTGAGTAACAATAAGAAATTGGCGAAGAGGCAGGCTAAGTCGAAAGAAGAAGAGACTATTCGACCAGGTGAATCGAGGTCAAAGGAGGATAAGCAGAGAGTAGAGAAGGGTAAAGAGAAGGTGGATATCCAGCCAGGTGGGGAGGTCGAGGAGATCCAAATGGTGGAAGGTTATGAGGAGAGGAAGTTTAGAATCGAGAAAGCGCCGGAGGAGCCAATCAGGTCGAAACTGATTAGTTTGGTGAGAGAGTTTGCTGATACTTTTGCCTACACAGCGGAGGAGTTGACAGGAATAAGTGCGGAGGTGATTGAGCACCGTCTGAACATCGACCTCAACGCGAGGCCGGTGAAGAAAAAGAGAAGTCACCATGGGGTGGAGATGGATAAGATTATCAAGCAGGAGGTCGAGAAGCTATTGGGAGCAGGGCATATTAAGGAGATCCAATTCTCAGAATGGTTATCGAATACGGTGATGGGGTCAAAGGCGGAAGGAAGTGGATAATGTGCATTGATTTTTGTGACCTGAACAAAGCATGCCCGAAGGATTTGTACCCGCTGCCCAGGATCGACCAGTTGGTCGATTCAACTGCTGGATGCGAGTTATTGAGCCTAATGGATGCCTCCCAGGGGTATCACCAAATTCCCTTGGTGAGAGAGGATAGGAATAGGGTAAGCTTTGTGACGAGCTGGGGAACTTAATGTTACGTGGTGATGTCGTTCGACCTGCAAAATACGGGTGCCACGTATCAATGGTTGGTGGACAAAATTTTTAGGGAGCAATTGTGGAGGAATATGGAGGTGTACGTGGATGATATGTTTTTGAAAAGTAAGGAGGAGATGGACCATGTCGGAGACTTGAAGGAAACGTTCTTAACCTTAAGGAGGTGTGGGATGAAGTTGAACCCCGCTAAATGTTCGTTCCGGGTAAAGTCAGGAAAATTTTTGGGATATTTGGTGACCAAGAGGGGTATCGAAGTGAATCCAGAGAAGGAGCGAGCGATAATGGAAATGAAGTAACCGGCGAGCGTCAAAGAAGTGCAAATCTTAGCTGGTCGAATTGCAGGGCTGAGTCGTTTTATTTCAAAAGTGGCAGAGAAGAGCGGCCCATTATTCAAAACACTGAAGGAGAGTGCGAAGTTTCAATGGACGGATGAGGCTCAACGTGCATTCGAGGAGTTACGAGGAGTGTTAGCCAACCTACCACTGTTGGCTAAGCCAATTCGAGGAGAGGATTTGGTGTTGTACATTTCCATTGGAGAGAGGGTTGTGAGTTCAGTGCTGTTGCGAGAAGGAGTGCCGCAATTTTATGTGAGTCGGGTGATGCATGGAGCCGAGATGAGATATTCGGAGATTGAGAAGTGCGCTCTGGCAGTGGTCATAACTGCTCGAAAGTTGAGGCCTTATTTCTTTCACCACAGGGTGAGGGTACGGACGAACATGCCTTTGGGGGAGATGCTCGGGCGGCCCTCAGTTTTTGGTCGATTGGTAAAATAGGCGGTCGATCTGAGTGAGTACTCATTGATGTATGAGCCGAGGAGGGCTATTAAGGCGTAGGTGCTAGCAGACTTTATTCAGGAAGGTGCAAAGGTGGAGGAAGAATCTGGAGGAGTTTGGAAATTATTTGTGGATAGATCGGTGGCGAGAAGCGGAGTAGGATTGGGAATTGTCCTCGTTTCCCCTAGGGGCGATTACTTAGATTTTGCAGCTAAGGTGGGGTTCAGAGTATCCAATAATGAGGCGGAGTACGAGGCGGTAATCAAAGGACTACAATTGGCTATGTCCGGGGGAGCTCGAAAGGTACAAGTACATTCTTATTCTTAATTGAAAGTTGGGCAGTTTCAGGAGGGGTTTGAAGTCAAGGAGGATAGGATGCAGAGGTATGTTGATAAGATGAAGAAGTTGAGAGAGGAGTTCGATTCATTTGAGCTGATGCAGATTCCTCGGGGAGAAAGTGGTCGAGCAGATCTATTGTCGAAGATCGCCCAGAGCCTGGTGGACTCTAAGAGTAGAAGTGTGACTTTGTTGCATTTGGAGCGGAGTGTAGTCCAGGAAGAGGTAGCTGAGATCGAGGAGGTCGAAGATTGGGGAGTTCTGATCCTTAGGGAGTTGAAAGAGGGGGCGATGAAGGTGGTGAGGAGGTTTTTCGAGCATGGAGGCATTCTTTATAAGCGGTTGTACGTTGGACTATATCGGCAGTGTGTGACCAAGGAAGAGGGCCGATATGTGTTAAGAGAAGTGCATGAAGGGTGTTGCAGTGACCATAGCAAATCGGGAGCCTTGGTGGCGAAAATCCTGGGAGCAGGGTATTTTTGGCCGACGATGAAGGAGGATGACAAGGTGATGGTGAAGAGGTGTTTGCAATGCTAGAAGCACGGTGGTCCAGTGATTCACCAGCCGGCGGAGGCGATGACAACAATGAGCGCCCCGGTATCATTTTCTCAATGGGGGATCGATCTGGTTGGGCCGATGCCACAAGGAACTGGGCAGAGGAAATTCTTGATCGTGGCGGTGGATTATTTCACAAAGTGGGTGGAGGCCGAACCTTTGGCCAAAATCACGGAGTAGAAAGTCATCAACTTTTTATATAACAATATTTGCTGCAGGTTTGGAGTACCCAAGGTGTTGGTGTCCGACAACGGAACTCAATTCAATGGCAGGCGGATTCGAGCATGGTGTGAAGACATGAAGATCGAACAACACTTTGCCTCAGTTGGTCATCCGCAAGCTAATGGACAGGTCGAGGTCACAAACAGGATCATACTGAACGGATTGAAAACAAGGCTGGAAAAGGCCTCAAGGGCATGGGTCGATGAGCTAACCTCAGTACTTTGGGCATACTGCACTACCCCGAGGTCGACAACAAGAGAAACCCCGTTCAGCCTAGTCTATTGGATGGAAGCATTGTTGCCGGTCGAGGTCGAGCTATTATCACTAAGATCTAACACATAAGACCAGGAACAAAATGAAGATCTAACGATGGCGGCCCTGGACACAATCGAGGAACTTCGGGAAAGGGCGTCGATCAGGGTAGAAGCATACAAGCAAAGGATGCGAGCAGCCCATGAGCGCGAAGACAAATTCTACCATGACTACGGCTTCTAGGTTGGGCGGAAGAACGCCAAGACATAGACTTCAATAAGGAGTAGGGCAAAAATCCATCATGTTTAAGGCCATGAGGCTGGATGGTCGCATGCATCGACTACCTCCGAAGGTGGGCATGTGTTTAAAATCGAAAATCCATCATGTTTAAGGCCATGAGGCTGGATGGTCGCATGCATCGACCACCTTTGAAGGTGGGCATGTGTTCAAAATAAAAAATCCATCATGTTTAAGGCCATGAGGCTGGATGGTCGCATGCATCGACCACCTTTGAAGTTGGGCATGCGTTCAAAATAAAAAAATCCATCATGTTTAAGGCCATGAGGCTGGATGGTCGCATGCATTGACCACCTTTGAAGGTGGGCATGTGTTCAAAATAAAAAAATCCATCATGTTTAAGGCCATGAGGCTGGATGGTCGCATGCATCAACCACTTTTGAAGGTGGCATGTGTTCAAGGGCAAAAACCCATTATGTTTAAGGCCATGAGGCTGGATGGTCGCATGCATCGAACACCTTTGAAGGTGGCATGTGTTCATAATAAAAAATCCATCATGTTTAATGAGGCTGAATGGTCGCATGCATCGACCACCTTTGAAGGTGGGCATGTGTTAAAAATCAAAAATCCATGATGGTTAAGACTATGAGGTTGGATGGTTGCTTACATCGACCACTTCTGAAGGTGGTCATGTGTTCAAGGGCAAAAACCCATCACGTTTAAGGCCATGAGGCTGGATGGTCGCATGCATAGAACGCCTTTTTAGGTGGGCATGTGTTCAAAATAAAAAAAAACCCACCATGTCTAAGGGCAGGAGGCTGGATGGTCGTATGCTTCGACCACCTCTACAAGTGGGCATCTGTTAGAGTTAAGGATTTGGTTGTACATACTTTGCTAAAATTATGGTTCACATCTTAAAGGTGGCTTAGATTGATCAAAAGCAAGTGCACAAACACGAGTGTGGATGTGGAAAATGTGTTGATTATACGTTAAGGCTTGTTTTGATCATCCAATCGAAGAGTTATGCAAAATCATCAAATCCCATTACGTAAATAAATACAGAAATACAGAAGCAGAAATGGATCACATGAAATATATTCGTTGCATTACAGAAGTTCGACAAAAATACAAAACTGAAGATCATGAAATACAAAGTACAACTAATCTAAGGAAGAGAAGCGGTGGAGTCGGCATTGCTGGAGACAACATTCGGCTCGGGCTGCAGACTATTTCTAGAGGTTGAATCACATTTCTCATTCAGTGGACGTTGACGCATAGATTCAGCCAGTGCGACCAACATGGCGGTTGGAGGAGTCACGCCATCGAGTAGAGCAAAATTTTTCTTTAAAGTCTCGGATCGAGTCAAGGTTCTATCGAGCAGCCCCGACCATCACTCGTGCTCGAGAGGTGAGTTGGGATCGCCACGAAAACTAGTGGGCACCTTGGGTAAGGCGTCCCAGATAGCCCCCGGGTCGAGCTGCTCAAAATCATCGTCGGCGATCTGCTCGCCCGCCTTTTGCAGGGCAAACTGAAACCTGTCTACCCCGAAGTCCTGGACCTCCTTAAAAATTTATGGTGACTGTATAAAGTCAGCCACCACTTGTTCACGATGTTCTCGAAGGAAGAGCTGCTCCGTTGTAGTGTTCCACAGCATTTGCCTAGCTCGAAGAGCAGTGGAATTAGCATAGCGTTGTTTCTCGTGGGCATGGGCAGCCCTCTCCTTGGCCAGGGTCGCCTCCAATTCGGCTCGAGCAGCCTCCGCCTAGGCTCGAGCGGCTCGCTCCTGCTCGAGCGCCACTTTCTTTTCCTTTAGAGTGGTCTCTCTCTCTGCCATTAGCACCTCCTTCACTGCCAGGGCGACATCCTTCTCCGCGAGCGCCTCTTCTTTCTTACAAAGATCTCCGCCAAGAGAGTCAATCTTGGCTTTGAGCTCGACTTTTTGCTCCTTCAGCGACTCGCAGAGATTGATTTGGTGATGCATAAGGGATGCATTCTTCTCATTCAGGGCATCGATGACGTCCTCGAGCTTTTTAATGGACTTTCCAGAACTGTCTCGAGCTTCCTTGGCCAGAGGCAAGAACTCGACCAAGCCCGACGATCAAAGGGAACATATAAGTTTAGAACATATGATAACGAAACATAATTAAAGAATGCGATATGACTGAGAAAGAATAGTACCTGGGCAAGCCATTGCATAAGGTGATCACCACATTCTGGCAAAGTGAGGCCAGTGCCCTTGCGGTCATCCTCGAGAAGTGCGCCCTCGAGGTGAGCAACTACCTCATTCACGGGGGCCGTTAGCAGAGAGGAAGAGCTCGAGGCCAGGGCGTCAGTAGATGGGCCGGTGCGCAAGAATTTTCTAAGCCCCTCCAACTGATCGGTGCGGGGACGTTTCCCCTGAGCTAGGTCACGCCCAGGGCCATCTCGGCTACTAGACTCGACCACAGTTTTGGTCGAGCTAGCAGAAGGTTTTTTGGAAGACGGTTGGTTGAGAGGAGTTCTGTCTTGGGTGTTGGTTTTGGATGAAGTATTGGGTTCGGAAAACTTGCCCAAGGAAAAGGAGTATCAGGCTTGATATAGGCAGAAGTATCTGCCCACTTGGGGATGTTGGAGGGAATGTCCGAGATGAAATGGGCGTTATTGCAGCTTTTGAAGTCAAGGCCTCAGGCCTGTTTGGAGGGGGCGTAGCAGTAATGGAAGAGAGCTAGGTCGAATCGACCTAAGCGGACATAGCATAGAAAGATGAAGGTAGTCATGAAGCGGATGGCGTTGGGCGGAAGTTGGTTTAAGGGAAGCCCGAACCACTCACAAATTTGGATCAGCTCAGGGCTTAGAGGAAAACGGATTTTGAGTCGAACTGGATTTTGAAGAAGGTGTAGCAGTCAGAAGGGGGATTGTCGTAGGTGTCCGAACAAGGAGGTTGACTGACTTTGCCACCTTTTAGCCATTCAATTGAGCGAGAGGTAGAAGAAGGAGATTTAGAAAAGGTTTTCGTCAAAGATTTCGGGGAAGCACTTTGAGAAGCAGAAGGAACGGTATCGCCGGGGGCAGAGAATGGAGAGGGAAACAACGTCAGGGACGAAGGGCAATTCCGGGACTGAGTCAGAGGAAGCAAGAGACACCACAGGAGTGGTCGGAGAGGAAGATGAAGAACTCAAGTTGGCACCAGAATGGTGGTCGTTTTCGCTGGAGGTTGCAGAATCTGAAAAAACAAAATAGCAGAAGGAGCAATATTAAAAAGAGAGTTCCCGTGAAGAGAAAATGAAGGAAAAGATGAGACTTTCAAGGACTAGGGTTTTTTTGAGAAGGCGATTTTGAAAAATTGAAGGAAAAGAACAGGAATTTCGAAAAGTTTTGGAAGAAGGGGCCAAATTCACAATGCACAACAAATAAATCAAAGAACACAGTGCACAAATTCAAGGCAAAACGCACAAACTCAGAACATTCAACAGACAAATTCAAGGCGCCCAACGCAAAAAATTCAAGAGCACATAAGTTCGAAATACATGAAGCACAAGTTTAAATAAAGAACAACTTATTCATAGTCAATGTTGAAGGAATTGAAGGAGTCCTGAGAATGCAAGAGAAATCGCCGAAAGCAAGAAGCTAGGGTTGCAGATAAATCTTAGAGCTCGAGAGAATTCAGAGGAGGCAAAGGTGGAAAAAGTCCAAAAAATCGTAAGTGTTGGATTTATATCTAGTCGATTTAAAGAGTTGGAAGATAAGGACTGTTGGATTAAAGTGGAATCTTACGGTCGAGAACAATCAAGTATCACAGGATTTAAAAAAGCGCGATATGCGAAGAGGTGCAATAATTGAAGCGTCTGTCAGACATGACATGTATGACATGTGGCAGATGTGCAGGCACGGCAGAAAGTACGCGTGGCAGGCAACTTCACTTCTAGCGGTTGAAAAGAAATAATCAAGGTAATAGTGGAGAACTCACCAGATGGTCGATATCCGATATAATATTACCGAGAAGAGAGGCGAGCACGAATTCACTCTTAGATTGAGTCATTCAGACTCGACCGATATTCAATTCAGTGTGCGCCATTGGGTAACACCTGACTAATTTTGAAAGGTCCCTCCCACTTTGGTTTAAGTGCCTCCGAATCTTGTTCAGTGATTTGTTTAATTACCAAATTTCCAACTCGGAACGAGCGTGGTTTAAACTTCACGTTGATATACTTCTCACTTCTTTCCTTGTAAGCAGCATTCTTGGGTTCAGCATGTGTACGAAGTTCCTCGATTAAGTCGAGGTTGGCTTTCAGATTTTCTGAGTTGGTTTCTTCATTGTAGTTCTGAATTCGGTAAGCTGGGGCACCGAGTTCAACTGGGACGATGAATTTTTATCCATAAGTCAACGAGAATGGGGTTTCGCCAGTAGATGTTCTCGCCGTCGTACGATATGCCCATAAGACATGGGGCAATTCTTCTGTCCACGCCCCTTTTGCAGCGTCAAGTCGGACTTTAAGACCGTTTTTGATAATTTTGTTAACCGCTTCGACCTGACCATTTGACTGTGGGTGATATGGTGAAGAATAAAAGTGCTTTATTCCATATTCTTCACATAAAGCTTCAAGTTTCTTTCCTTCAAATTGTTTGCCATTGTCAGTGACGATGGAATTCGGTACACGGAATCGACACACGATTGACTTCTAGATGAAATCCACCATTTTCTGTTCGGTTATGGTGGCCAAAGGTTTGGCTTCTGCCCATTTGGTGTAGTAGTCCACAACAACCTCTGAAATTTTAAATCCACCTCTCCCGGTTGGAAACAGTCCGATCAAGTCGATTCCCCATTTTGGGAAAGGCCATGGACTGTAAACTGACTTGAGCATCTTTGGGAACTGGTTTGTATTAGGTGCAAACACTTGGCATTTTTGGCATTTGCGCACCCAGGCTGCGGCGTCCGACTTGAGAGTCGGCCAATAGTACCCTTGCCGTAAAATTTTATAAGCCAAAGCTTGTGCACCGGGGTGCGTCCCGCAGATTCCTTCATGGAGTTCTTCTATGACATATCGGGACTCTAATTCATTCAAACATTTTAGTAGAGGAATTGAATATCCTTTTTTGTAAAGACCTCCATTGTCTATGGTGAACCGAGCAACTCTAACTCGGAGTGCCCGAGCTTCTTTGGGATCTTGAGGTAAGGCCCATTTTCCAAGTACTGAATAATGGGATCCATCCAAGTCGGGGTTTTCCAAGGTGCCACCACGTCAGTGGTGAGGACTTCCTGGGGAGTCGTAGATGGTTGTTCTTGCAGCCCGACTTGGACATACTCTACACTTTCCATTCCAACGCTGGAGGCTAATCTTGACAGGGCATCGACTTGGACATTCAAAGTTCGGTGAATATGTTCCACTTGAACTAAAAATTTGGATAACTTTTGCTTGGTGGCAAATATGGTATCAACCGAGGTTCTTTGACTTCAGAAGTGCAAGTTATCTGATTGACGAGTAGCTGGGAGTCGGAAAAAACTTTGAGATTTTTTATATTCATCGACTCAGCCAAGTTTAATATGGACATCATCGCTTCGTATTCGGCGTCATTATTCATCGTCGGAAAAGGAACTTGACCGAATGGCAAAATAATTTGTATTTGGGATCGACCAAAACGATTCCCTCACATGCTCTATTCGCGGTGGAAGATCCATCAACATATAAAATCCATTGTTGGTCATTATCTTGTACTTCAACAGTCGGTGTGAATTCCGCGATGAAATCGAAAAGGGCCTGTGATTTAATTGCGGTTCTCGGGTTATAGTGTATATCAAATTGACCGAGTTCCACTACCCATTTGACCATGCGACCTGAAGTGTCTGGCGATGTAAGACCTGTCGTAAAAGATACAAAGTACAGACAGTTATCAAATGCTATGGAAATATGGGCGTAGTTTTCGAGTAGCGGTTACTAGCACAAATGCCAATTTTCCATGGGAGGATAACGCAATTCGGCATCATGTAAAGATTTGCTAACATAGTTGCATTCCTTCTTCTCGTAGGAGGACAACAATGACCATCGAGTTACTGACGCCCAAATATAAGTATAGCATTTCTTTAGGAACATGCTTCTGTAAAGTTGGTGGGTGTGTGAGTGCTTCCTTAATGTTGAGGAGAGCCTTCTGGCATTCCTCAGTCCACTCAAAATGTTTCCCCTTCTTGATGGCCTCGAAAAAAGGTTTGCAGTAGTCGGTTGATTTTAAGATGAACCGATTAAGTGCAATGAGTCGACCAATCAAGGCTTGAACACCTTTGACCGACGTAGGAGGAGTTAAATCTTGGATGACTTTAATTTTGGCAGGATTGGCTTCAATACCTCGCTGGCTAACCATGTATCCAAGGAATTTTCCAGATCCAACTCCAAAGGTACATTTCTTGGGGTTCAGTACCATGGAATAATTACGGAGAATGTTGAACATTTCTTGAAGATGTCCGACGTGGTCGGCGGCATTTACCGACTTGACAAGCATAATCAACATAAACTTCCATGGTGTGCCCAATCAAATTAGAAAACATTTGTGACGAGCCGTTGATACGTAGCCCTGACATTCTTCAATCCGAAGGGCATCATCATGTAACAGTATAGGCCCTGAGCTGAATAAATGGAGGTATGTTCGGCATCCTCGGGGTCCGTGAGAATTTGATTATAACCCGAGTAAGCATTTATGAAACTTATCAATTCGTGGCCGGAGGTGGCATCGACCATGTAATCAATATGCGAGAGTGGATAATTATCTTTTGGACATGCTTTGTTTAAATCCGAGAAGTCTATACACAGTCGTCACAAGTCGTTGCTCTTCTTAACAAGAACAGGGTTCGATACCCAGGTCGATTATTTTGTTTCCTTGATGAATTTATTATTCAACAAGCTTTTTCACTTCTTCTTCGAAGGCCTTCTGACGATCCGGCCCCAACTTCCTTCTTTTTTACACGATAGGTTTGATGGTTCGGTCTACATTCAATTTGTGACAGGCTATACCAGGGTCAATACCCTTCATGTCTTCGTGTTCCCATGCAAAAACGTCTGGTTTGTTTTGGAGGAATTTGATAAGTTCAGTACGAATGGGTTCTTGAAGATGACTTCATTCGCAATGGTTTCTGGCACGTCGGTTCATCGACGTAGATTAATTCAATTTCTTCTCCTGGCTCAGCCCGATCACTTCGGCCTTTTCCTTTCAACTGGGTTTGAGGATCTAACTCGTCTTCTTCTCGGACTGGTTCCTTTCCAGGACGCCTTCTTTTATCTTCATCCAAATTTAATTCTTCAACGCGGTCCGAGGTCAAAGGGTCCTCGGGTTGTTGATCTCGGACCTCGGGAATGACGTTTTCCGAGGTCTCGGGTGACTTTAGTTCTCTTTTGTTAACTGATGCAGAAGATTAAATTTCATTGTTTGGTATAGTTAGAACAAGTTCCCGAGCTTCTCTTTGATCGCCGTAATGTGTACATTCTCCATCAGTCGTCGAAGCATAGTTAAATATAGACACGCCGGCTCGGAGATTATATAAAGTTGTTCTTCTTATTATGGCATTGTATTCATTCTTGAGGTCCATGACATTAAAGGTTTCCATGACTTTAAAGATTCTAGGGGGTTGGTCCAGACTTTGTTCTAGTTCTAGTGTCAGTTGATAAAATTTAACTTTTATAATTTGATATTAACGAGAAATAAAATATTAAAATTAAATTTTCATCGGGATACAATTGCTTCATATTCATTACAAATATCTAAAGTGTGTTATAAAAATTTGTCTATACACCTTTTGCACCAATTTGGGTTCCACGGATTTGCCTAAACGACCACTATATGCACTCGAAAGATTAAACGACGTCTAGACAGATTAGGCGGCGTCTAAGTAGGCTAAGCGGTTGCGAAATTAGTCACGTCCAGATTGGGTACGTTGTCTAGTCAACCATAATTTCTTTCTAAATTTTTTGATTTTTAAAATAATAAAAATAGTCAACCAGGACAAGACGGTAAGGAAGTCCTCTTAAAAGTTGTGCTAGAATCCCTTCCTCTGTATGCAATGTCCTGCTTCATCCTCCCCAAGACCACCTGTGCTAAGCTCGCCAAACATTTTGCTGACTTCTGGTGGAGGAACAAAAAGGAAGGCTCAACAGGGATCCACTGGAAAGCATGGTCTCTCATGACTCTCCCAAAAGAGAAAGGAGGACTGGGGTTCCATGACATTCAACTCATGAACTAAGCCCTTATAACCAAACAGATTGGGAGACTGCACAACAACCCTGAGCTTCTAGTCAGCAGAGTACTCAAAGCTAAATACTTCCCTAACACCACTATATTTTCCTCTAAGCAAAAGACCAATGCCTCTTGGCTCTGGGCCAGCTGGAGAAAAACCACCAACTTCTTTTCCCAAAATGTGATTTTTAGAATCAACAATGGAGCAAGCACAAATATCATGAACAACCCATGGATCGCCTCCCTCCCTTCTCTCAAACCTAAACCCCTCAACCCTTGGCAAAGCAGGCTTACCTGGGTGCAAGAACTAATGGATGAAACAGGTAGGAATCGGAATGTGGAACTTGTGAAATCTGCCTTTCCTACTGATGAGAGTGATGCCATCCTCAAGATCAAGGAAATGGACCCTAACTCAATGGACAAACTCTTATGGCTGCACAACCCTTCTGGAAAAGTAACTGTGGTAGAGGTCTACAAAACCTTGGTGGAAGAGAAGTGGAGGAAACTAGATATTCCAGGCAGTAGCTCTCAAGACAAAGACTTACTAAGAGCAAGGAACAGGATCTGGTCTACAAGGGTTACAGGGAAACTAAAACACTTTGTCTGGAAATGCTTTAACAACTGCCTGGCAGTTAATAATGCTCTCAACCACAGGCTCAAAGTGTTTGACCCAATCTGTAAAACTTGTAGGGAAGAGAATGAAACCATTGAGCACCTCCTGTTTCACTGCCCAAAATCATCAAGAGTCTGGAAACTAGCTGCTGTACAATGGGATGGTCTAGAGGACTGCACTTATAGCTTTAAGCAATGGTGGACAAAACTCAGCTCCCTCAAACTTAATGCCATGGTTGAACAAAGAATCCAACTCACCATCTATACACTTTGGTGGCTCTAGAAAGCCCAGAATCTATGGGTCTTCCAAAACCACTGGCTACCTGAATTCACTGTAGTCCAAGAAGCAACTTCAGCATGGTTGGAGTTCAGAGACTCTTGAGTCTTATGTCCTGTATCAGGCTTTTGTGTACTTGTGTAGCTAGCTTTGTGTTTTTATTGCTTTGGTTGTTTTCTTTTAGTCTGCTTTTCCAGCCTTTCTCTTGTAGTTGTGGTGGATTTTCTAGGACTTTAATTCAGTGGTTGATTCACCCTTTTTGGTTAGCTGATTCTCTTGAATTAGCAAGCTCATTCAATTAGCTATCTTGGACTTCATAGCCTCAGTCTATGCCAAGAACTGTTAATTGATTTGTTCATTTTGTGATGGTATCAAGGCACCGGATATGGTGTTTCTTGTATTCTGCATCTAGCAGGCGTATTGTATCCTTTGTACAGTTCATTTTTCTCTCATGGTATAAAATCTATCATTGTGAAAAAAAAAGTATACATAATGATAAAATCTAAAATAAATAAAAAAAAAGTGCATCATTTTCATTATTAACTTTCTTCCCATCTTTCCCACATTAGAATTGGCTGTAGGAGCTAAACCAAATGCTAAATACAGCTTTGCTATGGAACCATCGGATGGCTCGGCTTATGGAGCCATCCATTGTTATTCACAAATGATGTATTGACACGTGTCCTGCAATAATGCACATTGAACACGTGTCAATACATAAAATGTTATTTTTTACATATATTTCTTTTAATGCATATTTTTTTACATATTATATGCTTAAATATTAATTAAACAAACTCTTGATAAACCTTACATATTGTGGAAATAAATTAAGTAGTTGTTGTTATCCGGTAATTAACAACTATATGATAATGAGAAGTTCGTCGTGTGTTCAAGATAGATTAGCAAAGAACATATGAAAGTCTGAACGAAATAGAATTTATTGAATATTATCGTATATTTCTCGTGTCTCCCTTTGGAGAATCCATTTTCTCCTTTTATATTAACTTACAATACTTATCAGATACATAATCATTACATGAGAATAGTCAACAGCGGCTAATTGCCATTCATCTTGGTAGCGTGCCCCTTGGCCAGACGTAATGATGAGTTGTGCTGAGTTGGCACCGCCTCATGGTGTCGGTTTGGCAAGTCATAGATATCGGCTCGCGTAGTTATAACCGATATGTCATATCTGACATGTTGTAACCGACATGTCATAACTGATATGAGATATCGGTTAGTTGATGAAGATGTCGGTTCTTGATCAATTTTCACCCGATATGTGATTGTTTTGGGATCCTTGAAGATGTCCTCCACTTGTACGAACATAATCTTCCTCCTACTGAGCATAATCACTCGATCAGTGTTGCTTAACTCGGTTTACTGAAAACAATGTCAATAAGGTGGCCCCCAGCATTAATGGATGTCTTGAGAAAAGACGGGCAGTGATGCTAAAAATTCACCAGGAAACAATTAATTTCGAGCAAGTAGAACATGTCGATTTTTGTAGTCGTCTTTCCGATGTCTCCATACTTGTAAAAATGGTGCTAAAAGTTGAAACAGTGCAATTTATTACAATTAATTACAATGTTCACTGATAGGGGCAACGGTTACTTTTGATAGGCCACGTAGCCACTGCTGAAAGGTGCGATTCTCAAAGGTCGCGTCGACTCGCGAATTAAGAACGTTTAATCCACGCGCCCCTATTTCTCCCTTCTCCCAACGGTTATCACCAAATTTAAGGTTTAGTATAAATAGGAAATTATTCTCTAAAATTTACTTTACTTTCGCTTTCCATCTTCAACCAAATTTCTCATTTTCTTGCAATCTAAACGCTTCGCAACTGTACTCCAAGCATCTCAGATCTGTGAATTTCCTTTCGTGGTAAGAATTATTTCTTCGCTTTATTTATCTACTTTGATTCTCTTTTCTTCACATCATGAGCGTATCGTGGGCATCTTCCAGCGACGACGAGTTGGATGTCATGATGATCAACATGGTCCATTCTGGGGAGATGGAATTGTTGTCTGAATATAGTCGGTGGGATCCAGTGTTCGTCGAACGCTTGAAAATCCGGCTAAACGACATTGAGGGGGACAAAATTGTGGAGGAGAACGCTATTGACGACCCGAGATTCTGGAGGCGACCCATTAGAAGATGGCCGGACCCCGAACTTACATCCCATGGTGAACCGAGCATACTAACAGATGCCGATGTTGTCATGCTGCGGAGCGAAATTTGAGTCCCTACGTCGGTACATTTATTTGCGCCATACCCAGGTGAAAGAATTACGTGTCCACCACCTGGATGTGTCGGTGTATTCGCTGAGAGCTTAAGATCAGGGTTGCGATTTCCTTTGCCGCGTATAATCACCGAATACTTACGGGATTGGGAATTTCCGATATGCCAAATTGCTCCAAACTCATGGAAGCGAATCATCGGATTACTTGTGCTCTTTGCTGAAAAGAAATGGGATCTACCGTCGGCAAGGGACATGAGGAGCATGTTTACATTTCGGAAGAGTCCGGACAGACAAGTATCAGATCCGCTTCTCACTTTTTCTATTGTCGGTAAACCTCAGCCAAGGGTTAAAGTCGGCGAGTTGATAATGGAAGTTCCCGACACATTACACGATTTTCAGGAAGAATGGTTGTGGGTCGGTGGAGACTGGCAGTGCACCGACTTTGCTAATGATATTCTTGTCGATAGGATGAGTATCCCAATGGCTATTAAATCTGGTTATTGTAAGTTTATCTTTTTCTTCATTTCGATTATTAATATCTTGTATTTTGTTTTCGCTAACAGGTGGACTTTTGTGACCTTGTAGCAAAACCAACGGGGAAGAAAGAACCCAAATTTGAAGGTGTACTATACGATCGGGTGGACAAGTTGTTTGAAGTTTCCCAAAACAAGCGACGATACCAACGACTTGTGAAGGGTTCGCGATTAGAGCTAGCTGGCTTATCCCCCGGGGTATTAGACTCTTTGTTTCAACCAGGTACACTTCTTACTTGCTTTGTTTAATCCTTTATGTTGACGATGTCGGCCTAACTTGAAATATTTTGTAACAGTCTATTATCCATTGTTGGGGTACTTCGGTTTCGGAGATCCGTGGAGGCAGAAGAACACCGGAGACGTAATCCGAACTTCGATTTGAAGAACAAAGTCGGAAAAAACAAAAATCTTCGATCAACCGAGATGGCTGGACGCATGAATCTCCTTAAGTCATGGAAAAAGAACCCCAACCGACCTCAAAGCGCTGTCGGTGAGCCATCGTCAACAAGGGTGGAACCTACACCGGCGATTGTAAATGAGCCATTGGTTACCGACGCCCCGCCACTTGAGGTGGCGCCACTGCAGCAAGTAATGACGTCGGTTGGTGAGGCTACTGTTGAGACAGAAGTCTCTCAAGAAGTGCCAGAGGAGCCCAACGTGACAGTGGTGCATCGTCGCAAGAGATCCAGTGTATTTCACGTGGCGGAAATTATGAAAAAGATGCAAGACACCGGCGCCTGCAAGGACAAAGAGGAGGAGCCTGAAATCATCCTGAGGGATTCCTTCCTCAAAGTCAATGAGAAGAAAGCCGCAGAGTTAAAGCTGCAAGAAGATGTATTCGATCCTTGGTTCGGCATGTTTCAAACAGTCGCCGAGCCGAAAGTCACAATAAACCATCGGATCCCCAATGAGGCAGTGAAGGCGGCAAAAGTTCCACTAATGTCGTGGGATTCGAAAACTCATGCTGGAATCACGTCCCTGCCCGACGATCAGAAATTTAGTTATGCCCGAGGGTGTTTGGGGCGAGCACTCGTCAGTTTTATAGCAGCCGAGGAAAGTTATCGGGGCCGAGTTCATGAGCTGGATGAGAAGCAGCATGAACTAAGTCTGAAGGAAGGTGCGATAGCTTCCTTAGAAGATGAGAAGTCCCGATACGAGGCATCGATATCGGAGAAGGATGCCCAGCTGAAAGCGGCACAAACCGAGGTGGGCGCCCTCAAAACTGAAAGGGAAAATCTTTTGCTGGCCCATGACCTCTTGTCGGTTCAGCTGGCCAAAGTCGCCGAGGTTGCAAAGGAGAAAGACGAGCAGCTCACGAGATTGAAGGCTGAGCTTCAAGCTGTCCGCAAGGATCGATCCGACAAGGATGCTGAACTGATCCGATGTCGCGAGGCTCATGAGATTGCCATGGGTAAGCTCCGTCAAGAGATGACAGCCGCCGCCGAACTCAAATTCCAGGAAGGCATCGATGTTGGCAAGAAGGCGGTGGCTGAATCCGACAAGGCGTTGAGTGGGGACACTGTGACCGAGTGGGACTTAGAGCTGAACGCTGCATTGACATTGCGCTGGGTCATCGACAGGGTGGAAAATGGCATCTATACCGTCGATGAGCTGCGCATCTTTCTTCTGGAGAAGATGGAGAAGCATCGCCTCAACCCCGAGATCAAGAATGCTCACATTCCGGCCGATCAAGATGAACGGGATTTTGCCAACCGACTTCTCAAGCAGAAGGAGATTCGGATGCTGGAGTTAGACATGGCCCCGTTGTCGGAAGAGAGCAAAGCTAAAATTCTCCGGGCTTTCATTGATATGGTCCTTGAGGTGGAGAAGGTCAAAAAACCCGACTTGGCGAATATATGTGTTGAGGCGATTGCTGAGGCGTTCGTCGTTGAAACTCTGGAAAGCTTATCTGACGAGGAACTCATGGAGGCAATTACTGGCTTTGTGTTAAGGAAAGTGGCAGAAGACGACGCCAAAGCCAAAGGGTGGTTAACTGAACTCATTCCCTCTGACGACGATCAAGTTTTACACGATGATGACGTCGTTATCATAAAAGAGAGCGACGTCGTCCGAGCAATGGAGGAGAAGGAAGAAGAAGTAATGCAGCGCTTGGGTGAGAGATTGATAAATCACTTGGATGCTGCGGACAAAAGCAAAGCTGAGGTCGAGAACTCCCAGTCTTCCACAATGGGAGAGGCGTCGTCGTCGGGGACTAAAAAAGATGAATGAAATCTGTTATCTGTTTTTATTTTCTTTTATCGGATGTAATGACAATTTTTTATTATGAATGAAACTCGATGTTTTTGATGATTTTGTGTCTTATGAATGTGTTGCCTTGACATATTTATTGTAACAAGTCAAAACATGTCGGAGTAAAGATAAATGAATGTTTAGCAGGTCATGCTTGTGATTACTCCGACGTGATACTTGGCATTTACACTTTGCCTCCTTACGAGTTTGTTTAAATTTTCGGTGTCGGCATAATTTACAGCATATCCGACATCTGCAAACTCTTTATCAGAACAAGTCATAACAGACTTGCTTTTATTGCAAAATTTATTGTAAGCGCATTAAATCAACGTTGGGATTTGAAATTATCGAGCATAAGCCTCCCCAAACCATCTTCAGGGCTTGGAAGTATCCAGCTTTGTCGCGTTCGGCTAGGTCATACTAACTTCAGGGTATGAAACACGTTTAGCCTTAGCAACGAGGACCGATTTATTGTGGTCTGAGTGATCGAACAAATTATAGTGGTTCGTCACACAAACTTTATTGACAACAAAATGCGATTATTGTACATGGGTACGACAAAAGACTTTCCTACATTGGAGACAAAGGTCCAGCCTTCAGGTTTAACGATAGTACTTCTTCAGATAAGTTGCATGCCAAGGGTACTGAAGGGGAACACCATCTAGAGTCTCAAGTCGGTAGGTACCGTTAGAAATCAGACGGTTCACTTTAAAGGGTCCTTCCCACTTCGGTTGCAACGGACCGACATTGGCCCCAGTTATTCTTTTCAACACGAGGTCCCCCACGATGAACGAACGTGGCTTGAACTTTGAATTAATATACTTTTCGCTATGTCGTTTGTAAGCAGCATTTCGAATTTCAGCGTCGGCCCGTAATTCATCGACTAAATCGAGATTGGCTCTCAGGTTCGCTGAGTTGGTTTCTTCATAAAAATGAGTAATCCGAAATGTTGGAGAAGTAAGTTCAACCGGTATCACAGCTTCAGTCCCGTACGCTAACGAAAATGGGGTTTCTCCAGTTGAGTTTCATGTCGTCGTCCGATAGGCCCAGAGGACATGGGGCAGCTCATCGGGCCAAGATCCTTTTGCAGTCTCTAATCGAGTTTTTAAGCCATTCTTGATGATCTTGTTCACAGCTTCTATCTGCCCATTAGCTTGTGGATGATAAGGTGACGAGAAGAAATGCTTGATACCATAGTCTTCACAGAAGTCTTCAAATTTTTTCCCTTTGAACTGACGGCCGTTGTCGGTTATAATAGAGTTCGGTATCTCCAACCGACAAACGATGGACCTCCAGACAAAATCAATCATTTTTTGTTCGGTGATGGTTGCAAGAGGTTCGGCCTCTACCCATTTGGTGAAATAGTCGGCAGCCAATATCGCAAAGCGAACACCTCCTTTGGCTGTCGGAAGCGGGCCAATTAAATCAATCCCCCATTTTGCGAACGGCCATGGGCTGTATATTGACTTAAGGGATTCAGGATGTTGGTTAACATTGGGAGCAAATATCTGACACTTGTGACATCTTTTTTGACAGTCGGCCAGTAATAACCTTGTCGGAGAATCTTGTGAGATAAAGCTTGTGATCCTTGATGAGTCCCGCAGACGCCCTCATGTACTTCTTGAAGAATATGTCGAGCGTCAGTTTCCGACAAGCACCTGAGCAGCGGGGTGGAATATCCACGTTTGTATAATATTCCTTGATCGATTGTGAAACGAGCGGCACGAACACGAAGGGTACGGGCTTCTTTTAGGTCTTCAGGCACGGCCCCGCTTTGAAGGTAGTTAATGATTGGATCCATCCAAGTTGAACTTGGAACTGGTGGAACAACGTCGATCATGGCGACGTTGGTAGAGACTGTTGAAGAAGTTGTTTGTTGAGTAATTTGCACAAATTCAACATTGTTCAAATCGGTCGAAGAGGCTAAACGCGAGAGAGCATCTGCTTGAATGTTTGACGACCGAGGTATATGTTCCAACGTCATTTTGAACCGTGATAACTTCTTTTTGGCAAGATCGAAATAAGGCAGCAATCGTGGTTCCTTGACTTCATAGACACCATTGTTGTGGTTGACTAATAACTGAGAGTCATAAAGTATGCGGAGGGAGGAAACACCCATGGACTCAGCAAAATGTAGACCCGACAAGAGGGCTTTATATTCAGCTTCATTGTTAGTAGCTGGAAAAGTGAATGCTACAGAGTAACAAAACACTTGCTGATCAGGACTAACTAAAACGATCCCTCCTCTAGCTCGTATAGTTGTGGACGATCCATCGATGTAGAGAGTCCATGTAGGATCTTGAACTGATGTGTTAACAGATGGGGTGAACTCTGCTATGAAGTCGGATAGCACCTGAGCTTTGATGGCAGTGCGTGGGCGATATTGAATGTCAAATTGTCCGAGTTCGATAGCCCATTTAACCATTCTTCCCGACGTGTCAGGTCGATGAAGGACTTGTCGGAGAGGATGTGAGGTGAACACAACAATAGAATGTTCCAGAAAATATGGTCAACGCAAAAGCTAGTTTCTCCATATGCGGATATCGCAACTCAGCGTCATGTAAAGCTTTGCTAACATAATATATTGGGAACTGCTGGAGTCCATCTTGTCGTATAAGAACAGCGCTAACAGCAACATCACTTACTCCCAAGTACAAATATAAAGGTTCATCGAGGAGAGGTTTTTGCAATGTCGGTAGTTGTGAAAGAACTTCTTTGATGTTATCAAAAGCACTCTGACATTCGGTGGTCCATTCGAACGGCTTCTTCTTTCTGATGGCGTCAAAGAAAGGTTTACAATGATCCGTCGACCTCGAAATAAATTGATTTAAAGCAGCTAGTCGACCGGTTAAAGCTTGAACTCCTTTGATGGATGTCGGAGGAGCCAAATCAAGTATGGCTTGAATCTTGGCGGGATTAGCTTCGATTCCTCTTCGGCTCACCATGTATCCTAGAAATTTTCCTGATCCAACCCCAAAGGTGCACTTTTTGGGATTAAGCACCATTGAATATTCTCGAAGGATGTCAAAGACTTCGGAAAGATGAGCAATATGATGGGAGGCCTGTTCCGATTTCACCAACATGTCATCAACGTATACTTCCATTGTGTGACCGATCAAACGAGCAAACATCTTATTGACCAACCTTTGATACGTGGCCCCAGCATTCTTCAATCCAAAAGTCATCATGACATAACAATAAAGACCTCGGGCCGAATAAAACGAAGTATGTTAAGCGTCATCGGGGTGCATGGGGATTTGATTGTAACTGGAATAGGCGTCCAAAAAACTCATGAGCTGATGTCCCGATGTAGCATCTACCATGTAATTAATATGTGGAATTGGATAGCTATCTTTCGGGCATGCCTGGTTCAAATCTGAAAAATCAATGCATAAGCGCCAAAGACCGGTAGCTTTCTTCACCAAGACAGGATTTGATATCCATGTCGGATATTTTGCTTCTTTAACGAACTTGTTGTCTATAAGCTTGTTCACTTCCTCTTCCAGCGCTTTCTGACGATCTGGTCCGAATTTCTGACGTTTTTGTATAACGGGCTTGACGGTTTTATCCAAATTTAGCCGATGACAGGCTTTCTGTGGGTCTATCCCCTTCATATCTTCATGTTTCCAAGCGAACACGTCGGAATTTGACTGAAGAAATTGAATTAAGTGCGAGTGTGTGGGTTCTTGAAGACCAGCTCCAATACGTAACGGCTTTTCCTGAGTTAGTGCATCCACGTAAATAATTTCGACATCTTCAACTGGCTCTGCTCGAATGTGATGACTCTTATCTTTGAATTGTATCCTTGGATCTATATCTTCGTGAGTCTTCATATCCTCCGCAGAAAGAGGTTGTCCTTGGTCGAGGGCTCCATCCGAGGTTTCAGGCAGATCCGACATCTCAATGACATCGGTATCAAGAACAGGGGAGATGTCGGTACTTGAAGCCGACTGATCCGTCATTGTAGGGGCCAGGAAGGATTGAGTCTTTCAAGTCGCCAGAACTATCAGTCTCTCGTACCTCGCACACATGAAGATTTCGTGAAGTTGAAAGCAACGTCAGACTTCGCACCTCCCGTTGATCACCATAGTGAGTACCTTCCCCTTCAATGGTGGGGAACTTCAAGGCATAGTGAAAAATTGATACAGCAGCGCGGAGCTTATAAAGAGCAGTTCGCCCTACAACAGCATTGTACTCATTCTGAAAATCCAAGACTTTGAAGGTTTCCATAATGATCTTGGATTTTGGTCCAAAGCCACCAAATCGTATAGGAAGCATTATTTCACCGATATGACAAGATATACTTCCATTGAAGCCTTGAATTTGGTCGTTACAAGGTCTGATATCTGAAGGGTCCAAACCAAGTTTCTTGAAAGTACAGAACATTAAGATACTTGAATAAGCTCCTGTATCAACCATAATTCGATGAACGGGAATCCCTCCAATCGGAGCAGTAATGATAAGGGCATCAGAGTGAGGATGAGCAAATAGATTTGCATCTTCAATACTGAATGTGATGGGACAATTTCGCTTATTAATGGTGTCTCGAAGATCAACGTTCATAACTCGTTTCCCGGCATTCTGGGCTTCCCTGGCATAGGCTTTAGCTTTTCGCCGAGAAGTGTCCAACTGTTTGGTATTAGAGTTAACTCGAGGTATGCAGTATGAAGAGTTTGATGCGTCATGTGTTTTGGACTTTTTGCAGTTGTCAGTCGAAATACCGGCAAGGGTGAAAAACGTAAAAACTTCCTTATCATCTGCACGGGCTCTTTTTGGGTTGGCGGGTCGATTGTCATCTTCTTCCTCATCAGAAAGATCCACAGGCCTTCCTTTCCGGCGATTGTCAAAATTTCTGAACTTTTGAAGTTGAGGTTGTCCAATCAAGCGTAAGAGGGCCGATAAGAGGCCTAGGCATTCATCGGTATTGTGCCCCGGAGATTTATGGTACGCACAGTATCGGGATTTGTCTAGCTTGTCTTCAGAGGTTATTACTGGTTTTGGATCAGGAATAATCCCTTTTCCTTTCAGTTCTTCAAAAATGGTGGCTGCTCCGGCCGAATAAACAGTTTGATAACCCGTCCTCACATTGTCGGCATACTGGTCTCGGGCAGCTCTAGATTCCGGAGTATTTTCATATCCTTTTGAATAATTCCGATATTGCGCTTTCCCAAAATTCTTCTTATTCTTCTTTTTCGCGTCTGATTCATTCTTATTTTCCTTTACCGAGAAGTCAAAACTAGGGACTGACATCGACTCCTCGGCGATAATGAATTGTTGAGCTCGTACGAGGAATTCTTGAAAGGTAGCCGGCTTGTTCTGACATAAAGTCTATCGAAACATTGAGTTGGGTTTTAACCCGGCAATTGCAGTCACTAGTAGAGTCTCAGGGTGACAGGGTTCCATGTTTTGAATTCGGTCGTTAAATCGAGATACGTAGTCCTTCACGGTTTCGTCATCCTTTTGGACGATATTAGTGATCGATTCTTTTGTGATAAGGCATACTTGAGCTCCGATGAAGTGGGATCGGAAGGCTGCACGTAACAGTTGCCACTTCCAAATTGAATGAGAGGGAAGTGTGTAGTACCACTTTTGCGCCCGCGGCCCCAGTGTAAGTGAGAACATCCGACATCTCAAAGCGTCCGAGGCTCCGTGTAAGTCCATCCATGACGTATAATGACCCAAGTGCGCGTCTGGATCCGAAGTTCCGTCATACATGCCAATTTGTGGAATCTTTACCTCAGCAGGGAGCGCCTCCGCAGTAAGCTCTGGAGCTAAAGGCGAGTCAGCTTCAATAATAACATTTCCCGACGTCAAGACATGTCGGGGAGAATCTTCTTGTGACTTCTGTCGAGTCTCAATTTCAGCCAATCTTTTACGGAGAACCTCGATTTCTTCAGCACTATGTCTCGACATACGATTCTGTTTTATCCGACATTGTAAATCTTCACGATCGCGAGGAACCGGTGAGATAGGTCTGGGTCGTGACGGAATTCTTTGACGATGAGCAGAATGACTCTCAGCAGTCATTTCCTGAACAGGAGGTTCCTCCGCGGCCTGGTTGTTTGTTACTGGGTTAGCGGTTATACGAGTTAACTCCTCTCGACGTGGAGAAGTAAGGCGTGGTTGTGACGTAGCATGGGATGTCGCCGCATGTGTTTCAGGGTCATGATGAGTAGGATTTGGATGTTCCGTTGGATTGGTAGTAAACGGCGTTGATAATGGTATAGTACTCGAGTTTCTGGGCATGGCTCGAGCTATAAGAGAGGTTAAACCTTGAATAAACTCTGGGTTTTGAAGGAAGTTAGTGATATTCGTGACCGGAGGAGGTGGTGTTGAACGCCGTGGGGAATGATTAGTCGATTGGCTCTGGCCAGGATGAGCTGTATGATCTCGACCAGATTGCGACATGGTGACTTCGAGCGCGGAAATGGCTATAACAGCGAAAGTTAACCTCAAAACGTGATGAGCTCCTTCCTCTAGCGCCAAACTGTTGTTATCCGGTAATTAACAACTATATGATAATGAGAAGTTCGTCGTGTGTTCAAGAAAGATTAGCAAAGAACATATGAAAGTCTGAACGAAACAGAATTTATTGAATATTATCGTATATTTCTCGTGTCTCCCTTTGGAGAATCCATTTTCTCCTTTTATATTAACTTACAATACTTATCAGCAACATAATCGTTACATGAGAATAGTCAACGGCGGCTAATTGCCATTCATCTTGGTAGCGTGCCACTTGGCCAGACGTAATGATGAGTTGTGCTGAGTTGGCACCACCTCATGGTGTCGGTTTGGCAAGTCATAGATATCGGCTCGCGTAGTTATAACCGATATGTCATATCCGACATGTTGTAACCGACATGTCATAACCGATATGAGATATCAGTTAGTTGATGACGATGTCGGTTCTTTATCAATTTTCACCCAATATGTGATTGTTTTGGGATCCTTGAAGATGTCCTCCACTTGTACGAACATAATCTTCCTCCTACTGAGCATAATCACTCGATCAGTGTTGCTTAACTCGGTTTACTGAAAACGATGTCAACAGTAGTGAAACAAGTGTAAGTCATAAATTATACTATCTCCTATTTTTAATATATGTCGTTTTGAGAAGTTGCATACTAATTAGGAATATTTTTTTTTGTCAATAATAACCTTATTTAATGAAGATAGAGATGAATGTTTTAAGAAAAAAATGAAGAGTGAACATGAAAAGACGTAATGTATTTATTGGCTAAATGAGGGTAATAATTGAAAAATATGTACAAAAGATCCAAAACGACATTTATTTGGCAAATAGTTGAAAAAGTTAGAATGACATTTAAAAAAAAATAGGAGGGAGTAACTATATAATTTTTGTAATGTAATTAAAATAAATATGCATTAAAAGAAATATATGTAAAAAATAACATTTTAGTTGATTAGTAGAACAATAGTCTTTTCATAAAAAGAATAAAAGAGAAAAAGGATTAATGTGAGTGAGTGGAGTAAAGAAATTGTCCAATTAAAAAAAACCGAGTCTTATTATATTCTCGTTTGTCTTTCTCAATTCTGGAAAAAAAAAAGCTGTCTTTGTGTGTATTGCGCTGAAATCAACTAAGTTAATAAAAATACAGATTTTCTATATTTTTTTTTTTTTAAAAAAGAAACAAGCTCGCCTTTGGGGCGCTCCGCCCCTACGTATAATAATTATCCCTAATATATTTCTATCTATATTTATATTTTCTTTATTGAATAGAAATCTAATATTAGCTAATAAGAGTTGTTTTTTTTTCGGTGCAAAGCTCTAGGTGAAGTTATCAAGTCAAACTAAACCTGCGAATAATGTATGCAAAACAAACAATTGCGTGTCAGTCTTTTCATCTGTTTTGTTTGACTAAAGTATATGCGAACAAATGAGAGAAATCCATCTGGTGCACACTTCACAAGAGTCGTTGCTCGTGAAAAATCTCTCTATATTTCAATGGAGAATCGGTAAAACTAATCAGAATAACGTGCAGTTGATAATTAAATTTATATATAATAAGAATTATCATTTTTAAAATAATAAGTTTGATGGGTCTCCTTCTAGATCTGGAGTGAACCGGTGGTTGTGAGCTTTGATCTATTTGAATCGCCTCTAAATCGCTTCTAAACCGTCGCGAATACCTGGAAGAACTCAACACCGGAAAATTTTCCGGTGAAGAGCCTCTAACGCTCAAATCTGTGACCAAGAACAGGGAGAAGAGCTGTTGAGAACAGTAGCTGCAAATATGGAAATGAGTAATGAGAGTTAAGTAAGAGTTTGAGATTACCTCATCCCCTTTATATATGAGCAAATACTTAATTGAAGTACCTAAAATGTCCTGGCTGACTTACGTGAAATGTCCAAAGTGCCCTGGTCTATTCGTATTCCATCCACCTCCTAGTTAACGCCAGATTCCTTCTTAGCTCATAAAGACCCGTCAGATGAGCCGAAGTGCCTTAAATCGTCAGAGGTCTCGGTAGTCGAGTCACGGGAAGTCGACCTCGAGTGTTAGGAGGTCGACTTGGGGGTTTGTGTGTAGTAATACTTCAGGAGGCTTTCGTCAACCTAAATAATCCTCGTCTTCTTGGTGTTAGTCGATTTCAGAAGTCGACTAAGAAAGGTCGACCTGAGAAAGCTAACCTTCATCTTCATAGGCGTTACAAGCCCTTGAGAGTT
>CACSLK010027752.1:13839657-13856922 GCA_902706635.1 Striga hermonthica | reverse complement strand
TGTTCCGTGCATCATCTTAACCGTTGATTTCACTTTAATCCCAAGGTTAGGGTTTTGCTGCTTTTCCTATAAGTACCCTTCCTCGTCATCTCTACCCATTTTTCCGCACTCAAAATTCTCGAGCTCTTTTATTTATTCCGGCAATAAAGCACTCAGTTTTCTCGAAGCACGTACTTTTCCGGTGACACTTTTGGATTTCCCAGAATTTCTCAAGCAAGCCAATATGTGTAAGTTTATCTATTTCTCACCCTTGCAATTTTCTCTTTTTGTTGGGTTTTCTGGATCTTCCATTTGGTCTTCAAGTGAATGTTTTTCACATTTGCTATATAATTCTGATGGTTTTTCACCGTGGTAGTTTTGTTCCTCATAACTTGTTCGTCCTGAGCCGGCTGTGCTGGGTGAGTCGACTAAAGCATCTTATTTCGACTTTTTTCCACAAGTTGACTCTGTAAATGCTTGCGCTCTTAACCATTTTCGTTCTAAGCTTACCGATCGTAACAAGGGTAGGTTAATATCCCAATTCCTCGAATATTCTGCCTTTGTCCTTAAAACACCTTCCTCTAGTCATCCTATTTCTATATGTAATTATTTTCATGATCGCCTTTCCCTAATCCTTGAATATAGATGAGTCGAGTGACGAGTTTTTCTCCCTTGAGGTTTACTTAGTCAATTAGTGCGATCTTCAATATACTGATCACCTCTTCTTTTCGTGTTCATTAAATTCTGATTCTGACTCATTTCCCGATACTGTCGAGCGCCTGATTGACGAGGGCCCTCTCTCATCTAATTCTATTCAAATAATTTGCTTTGGGCCGACTGTAGAGCAAGAGAATTCCCCAAATTCGGCCGTTTCTTCTTTGGGCGTTGACTGGGGCGAGTATAACCAAGTGTTGTTGTCGGGTACTTTAGGTAAAAATCCCGACTCTTCTCGAGTTGAGTCTCCTCGACTTAGCCTCATCCCTCGAGCTATTCCACTTACGTTTTTAGATAGACCTGTATATTGAACAAGTCATGTACCTTCTCCAATAATCGCTCCCTTTGTTGAGCCTAAAAATGTTGTATCATTAGTGTGCCCATTGGCCAAGTTAGCAGTACTTAACCCTTTTTCTTATGCCCCTGCAGCCGAAGTCGAGGGCTTCAGGGCTTTCAGCGGGCTTCCTTCTGATTGAGGAGTTGGTTGCCCCTGGCCCAAATGACGACTTCAAGCATCCTCCCTCCAGGTGCTTCACTTTTTTCGTTGATCAAATTAAGTTCGACTTGCATTTCCCATTCAACAAGAGCTCTTGTCGATTAGCAACTTATACTCTGTACCAATAAACCAGTTTTCTCCCAACTCCATCCGCATCATGGTGGCTTTCATCATTGTCTCAAAAATAAAACTTCGTCATTTCTTGCCTGAGTTTCTTTTTTATTGTTATAGTTATAGATTCATAAACGACGCCCACTGCTTAGGTTGTCGTCCTGGTGTAACGTTTCTCGAGGATCTTTCCTCCAATGTTACGGAATGGAAAACAAAGTTCTTATATATTCGTCCTGCCCCTGGAAAATTTCCTTATACCAATATCTGGATAACCGACAACGTTAAGCAAAATAAGAAACCCCGGTCGACCCAATTCGCTGCTATGTTGGCCGACCTGAATAAGCACACTTGGAGTGCTCGTCGTATGATTAAGGATCATTCCTTTATCTACCATCGTAGGATTTGTGTTGATGAGGATGCCTCTCTAGTCGGTGATCCTCGTAAGTTTTTTATGTTATCCCTGGTTTGCTATTATCCATCTTCAGTGTTTCATGTTTGTTCCTCCTTTCATCATGTAAGTTGCTCTGCTCGACTGATAGTTATTATAAATATCTCTTTCTAATCATTTCCTTTGTGTTTCTCAGTTAAAGCCTTAGCTCGCTTTGAGACCAAGAAGGCCAAAGGCGGTGATAAGTCTGCCAATCGACCCATCCCTGCGCAGAAACCCGATGACAGTTCTGGGTCGGGAGTGAAAGAGACGGCAGTCGAGATGACTGCTGCCAAAAAATCGAGGGTAGTGAACCCTTCGGCTGCCAACCAGCAAAAGGCTTCGGGTTCGCATTCCCGAAAGAGGGCCCAAGACGAGGTCGACTTCATTATGGTTCCCGACTCGCTCAAACGCCAGAAGAGTAAGGACAAGGGGAAGTCCGTCGCCCAGTCTCCTCCTCCCTCCGTTGACATCAGAAGGTCATTCTCTAGAGGCCATCTCGACTATGGAACCATTCGGATCCGCACGAGGTGGCCAAATACCTCGACTTCATTCTCCCTCCAGCTGATAAGGCTCGTGCCAATCGCAATCCTTACGACCGTGGCAACTGCGCCCTCCTCTGGTTTTCTCGGGTTAATATCTTGACTTTTATTTAGTCGACTTTTTTTGTTTATTAACTTAGTTCTAAGCCTCTGTTCTCTCTCTTTAGTTTATGGCGTATGATATTCCCCCTCTTCTCGAGAAGTCCAAATCGCCCGACTCCAATGTCCATGCTTACAAAAAAAAGTATGAAGCCCTAGTCCTCGAGCTTGAGAAGAAGGATGACGACCTTGCGGTGGCAAACGTTCTAATCGCCAAGCTCAAGATTGAGAAAGCCGCCGCTCTTTCAAACATCGAGCAGATGCGTGTCGATCTCGAAAAAATACAACTTCGTAGTTGTTTTCGTCGACTTCGCAGTCATGAGCTTCGTAGATTACTCGAGATTCCACTCGAAAAATACAACTTCGTAGTTGTTTTTATCGACTTCGCAGTCGTAAGTTTCATAGCTTATTCGAGATTCCACTCAAAAAATACAACTTCATAGTTGTTTTCGTCGACCTCGTAGTCGTACGCTTCATAGCTTATTCGAGATTTCACTCGAAAGATATAACTTTGTAGTTGTTAGATCGACTTCGTAGTCGTGTTAGTTAGTCGGCTTCATAGCCGTTTTGAAAAATTCAGTTTTCAGATAAGTTGATACACAAATATTAGGTAAGACAAACATACATCAAAACATTTCATTTCATTACTGAAGTCGAATTGAGAATTGTTCAGTACAAAAAGATAATATTAAGCAACTTAAGCATAAAAGCGTTTGAGATGAACTACGTTCCGTGATTGTGGCAGTTGTCGTCCCTCGATATCTTCGAGCTCGTATGCACCTCTCTAGAGCACCTTTGTGACAGTGTAGGGCCCTTCCCAGTTTGCTTCAAGCTTTCCGGCGTGCTTGAGTGCGTCTGCTCGTTTGAGGACGAGATCACCTACTTGAAAACGTTGGGTCCGTACCCTCTTGTCAAACGCCGCTCGCATCTTTTGCTTGTATTAAACAGATCGTATCCAAGCTTCCTCTCATCCTTCTTTGATCAGGTCGAGGGCTTCCTATATCAATTCTTCATTTTTCTTTTCCTCAAAGTATGTCGATCGATGAGAACCTAATGCGATTTCCACTGGTAAGAGTGCATCCATCCCATACACCATGTTGAATGGTGACTGACCTATCAAGCTTCTTGGGGTCGTCCTATAAGCCCACAGGACGGTTGTTAATTCGTCAATCCAGACTCCTGATGCCTTCTCCAATCGCTTCTTTAATCCATGGAGGATAGTTCTGTTTGTCACCTCGACTTGTCCATTTGCCTGGGGATGTGCGACCGAGACAAATCTTTGCTTTATTCCCATGTCGAGGCACCATGCTTGGATCCGTTTCCCCTGGAATTGAGTTTCGTAATCTGAGATTAACATTTTGCGGGATTCTAAATTGACAACAAATGTTATTGAACATAAATTCTATCACCTTTTCCTCAGTGATTTTTGCAAGGGTTCTGCCTCGACCCACTTGCTAAAATAGTCCATAACGAATACGAGAAACTTCCTCTACCCCGTCCTCATTGGCAATGGCCCAACTAGGTCAATTCTCCATTGAGCAAAGGGGATCAGCAGGCTGATTGTCGTCATATTCTCCGCCGGTATATGAGTAATTTGCCCATGGCGCTGTCATTTCTCGCATTCTCGCACAAGTTTTCCTGCCATAATTCACAACTTTGGCCAGTAGTAACCTGCTCGTAAGGCCTTTCCTGCTAAGGCTCGAGATCCTACATGTGCTCCGCAACATCCTTCATGAATTTCTCTTAAGACATAATTTCTTTCTTCCTCATATACACATCTTAAATGGGTCCGACAAACAACCTCTTATAGAGAACTCCGTCGACTTCAAAATACCTGCTTAGATAACGGGTCATCTTTTCTTCATGTTGCTTATCCCTAGTGGGGGCTTGCCCTTGTAAGAGTTCTCTAATCGACTTTCTTCAGTCATCTTTCTCCTCGATCTCTATTGTCTCGCCCAAGACACTCCCTTCGAGACACAAGACACTCCCTTCGAGGTGCATGGTGGTAATGTGATCTCTCACATTTCCTTCATTTGATCTCGCGATTCTCGTTAGCCAATCGGCTCACTTGTTTTCCTCCCGTGGTACTTGTATTAGATCAAACTTCTCCAATCCCTGCACTAGACTTTGGATTTCCTCGACATACTTCATCATCCGCTCTTCTTTGATCTCACAATTTCCCATCACCTGCCCGACTACGAGTTGTAAGTCGGAATGTGCTATGATTTCAGTTGCTCCTCCACCTATCGCGAGTTTGATCCCTTTGATGAGTGCATCATATTCCACCTCGTTATTCGAGGTTTTGAACCCCATTCTGATGGAGAAGTCTAGATGCTTGCCTTCGGGGGACACAAGGACGATTCCCAAACCAGATCCTTTAGCTGCGGAGGATCCATTGACATATATCACCCATTTTTTTCCTTCTCCCTTGTTGAATTCTTGGATGAAATCGACTAGTGTTTGGTCCATGATTGCTCATCTGGGCTCATACTTAATGGTGTACTCGCTTAATTCAACTGCCCACTTAACCAGTCGACCTGACACCGTCGGTCGGCCGAGTGTCTCTCCCAGTTGGAAATTTGTTCTTATTATCACCGTATGACTGAGAAGGTATGGCCTCAACTTCCTAGCCGTGATCACCAGAGTTAATGCTGCTTTCTCAACCTCACTGTATCTCGTTTTGCCCCTTGGAGTATCCTACTTGTATAATATATTGGTTGCTGAGAACCTACTGCCTCTCGCAGTAGCACTGTACATAATGACTGTCCCGACTGAGGAATAGAGCACCAACTCGTCGTTCGGCTCTGGTTTTGTCAACAAGGGAAACTCACTCAAGAATTTCTTCAACTTCTCGAATTCCATCTGAGCTTTCTCACTCCAGAGGAAAGTCGACTTCTATCTAAGCAATTTATGGAAAGCTTTTCTCAGTTGCTCGAGCAATGAACCTGCTCAACCCCGTGATTCTTTCCGTTAGGACATGTACTTCTTGAATGTTTTGGGGTGGGGCCATGTCGAGTATGGCATTCACCTTCTCCTTGTTCACTTCTACCCCTCGTTCAGTGACGACGTATCCCAGAAATCGTCCTGCCCGTACCCAAAGGCACACTTGCTGGGATTCAACTTCATTCCAAATGCTATAAGGGTTTTGAATGTTTCCCTTAGGTCGTCAGGGTGTGATGTCGAGGATTTGCTCTTTACTAGGATGTCGTCCATGTATACTTCTATATTCCCCCCAATTTGAGATTTGAACATGCGATCCATCAATCTCTGGTAATTCGCTCCAGCATTCTTAAGTCTGAAGGGATCACAACATAGCAATATGTCCCTTTGCTCGTCACAAAACTCACTTTACTCTGATCCTCGGGGACCAGGGGAATTTGCTGGTACCCCTGAGATGCATCCATCTTACTTAGCAACTCGCAACCGGGTGTGGAGTCGACCAGTTGATCGATCCTTGACAACGGGTAGTGGTCTTTTTGGCACATCATGTTTAAATCTCGAAAGTCGATGCACATGCGCCATTTGTATAATGCCTTTCTCACCTTCACTGTGTTAGATATCCACTCGGGGAATTGGATTTCCTTAATGTGTCCTGCTCTCAGCAACTTATCCACCTTGACTTCAATGGCTTTGTCGATTTTAGCTCTGTGGTGTCTGAGTCGCTGCTTCACAAGCTTTCTCAAAGGGTCGACATTAAGCTTATGCTTCATGATCTCTGGATCGATTCCCGTCAATTCCTCAGGGGTGAAGACAAATATATCCCTGAACTCCCTCAGCAACCCGATCAGTTGGTTTCTCAAACCCTCTTCCAATTATTTCCCGACTTTGGTGGTTTGGTCTTCCCTTTCCCCGATTTGTATTTTCATCAATTCTCCGAGTGGCTCAAGGTCGCTCATTCTCACCCGCTTCTCGCCTGACATGGGCTTCTTCTATTTGGTAGCAAGTTCTCGACAATTTTTGATCTCCTTGAGCCTTTCCTATTCGATCTCTAACAGGGAACTTCAATTTCATATGGTAAGTCGACACTACTGCATGGAAGGCATTAAGTGCTGACATCCCAAGAATCACATTGTAAGCCGACTCGACATCGATCACCACAAATCTCACCATCTTCACCTTCCTTAAGTCACCTTCCCCCCGGACTATAGCGAGCATGGTTTCCCCCTGGGGTGCGACTTCTGATCCATTGAATCCGAAGAGCGATGTGTGTAGAGGTGTGAGTTGAATATCGAGCTCCATCCTTTTGAGACAGTCGTTAGAGATCACATTCACCGAGCTCTCAGTGTCGACAAACACTCTCCGCACTTCATAACCCGACACTTGGGCAGTTATCATCAGAGCATCGTTGTGAAGCCTCTCGACTTCCCCTATGTCACTCGGCTCAAAATTCATCACCGGGCCATTCTCGTCGACTTGCTGTATCTCACCTTTGGCATGCCGATGTCGAGCATACGCCTTCCTCGCTCGATTTGAGTCTCCATCGGTTGGTCCTCCAAAGATCATGTGGATCACTCCCCTTTTTGGGGGGAATTCCTCCTTCTCAGGTGATCTCACCCTCTTGCGGGGGCTTTTGCTTCTTTCTCTCCTCCTGCTCGACCTTTTACTGTCTTTATATATAAATTCCTTCAGGTGTCCAGCCTTGATCAACCTCTCAATCTCGTCTTTGAGGTGCCTGCAATCGTAAGTGTTGTGCATGTAGTCTTTGTGAAATCGACAGTACAAATTTCTTTTGGGCTTTGTCGGCCCATCCTTTCTCGTTCGGGGCATCTCATCACATTGTCATGGATCTCCTTTTCCATCACCTCCAATATTCTTACTTGGGAAGCCGACAAAAGAGTGTATTGGATCGGCCTCCATCCTCTTGATCGTCCTTCCCTCTCTGCCCGTGGGGATCCTCTCCTTTCTCCTGACGAGTGAGCTTTCTTGTCTTTCTTCTCGTCTTGAGTGTCTGACTTTGTTGCCTTCGCCGCTTGTAATAAGTTAGCTTCTGCTTCCTCGACATTCATATATTTCGCACATCTCCCCAATACCTCATCAAACGTTCTACCAGGACGTTTTGCCAAAGAATTTCTACAGAGTCTGGGTAAGAGTCCTCTAGTCAGTCCTCCCGGCTTGATCTCCTTTGTCGTCGTTGGCACATCGACACATGCCCGCGTATATTTCATCACATAATCTCGTAGCGATTCTTCCTCTCTCTGCAATCCCATCAGAGTGAGGTATGATTTCTCCTGGGGTCTGACACTCGCAAATTGATTGAGGAAACTCGAGCTAAACCCGTCAAAGTCCTTGATAGCTCCTGAGGGTAGCTGGTGAAACCAATCTTGTGCAGATTCTCGCAATGTGGTTAAGAAAGCTCGACATTGGATAGGATCATTGTAGAGATGCAGCACAGTCATGTTCTCAAAACTTCCTAAGTGATGAGATGGGTCAGTCGACCCATCATACCATATGATGAGCTCCCCGAACCCTTCCGGCAAGTCGGCATCTATGATGTGTTGCGAAAATGAATGTCCTCTCGAGCTCCCACTCTTCCTGCCCTCGACTCGAGCTTGCAAATTGCCGACTTGGGCCATCAGCTGCTTCAAGGTATCATTCTTCGCTTGCGGGTTGAAGATCCGAACAGAGGACTCCTCCTCGTCCACCCTTCTGCTCAGCTGCTCATTTGACTGGGCATGCTACTCTCGTTGGACAACTGGTTGCTCGACCCTAGGCTGTTCGACCCTAGGTTGATTGTCCCTGGGTTGCTCGATCCTGGGCTGCTGCTCGACCTGAGTTTACTTCAACTAGGCCGCCTCTGCCTCCGCGATAATTTTTTGTATTTCGCACCTCGTGACCATTAGGTTTTTCTCCTCGACTGGGGGGTACTCTCGCTCCTTGTTCGATCACTTTCTCTGTGTTCCTTCCAAGACTCAGAGACGTCTCTGTCGACTCTTGCCCGTCGACCCCCGTACATACTTCATTTGTCTGCGATGGGGCCCCCTTGGGTTAGCATTGGAATTTTTACCCCAGGTGGAGAAATAGGCGTATCCTCCTCCATACGCGCTCCCGACGGCTGTTCGTGTGTGATTTTACACCATATTCATATAGTATCTAGAGCTTATTTGTTGCATTATTGGTGTATAAATTGCATATTTGTGCTTTAATTCTTTATTTGTTGGAAAGGTGTTACGCGTGCTTGTTTTGTAGATATTTTCACATATTTGTAGAGCTTGTGGCTATTGGAGCTACACGTGGAGTACCTAGGACCCCCGGGATGATGAAGGATTGATGCACGGATGAGAAAAATTGAAGAAACGAGCAAAACGGACAAAAACGTGCATGCTGTGGTGTGGCACGACCAATGACACGGGCTCGCAGGTCGTGTCACGACCCATGTCACCTCAACAGAAAGAATTCGAGGCCCAGATACCTGACACGACCTGTGACACGGGCGTGTCAGGTCGTGTCGCGCGCGCGGACAATTTTTAATCTCTTGCCTTTTTGGATAATGAGAGGAGTTTTGGACATTAAAAAGAGCATATTAACCCTATTCTGAGGGAGGAACATAGAGAACAAAAAGAGGAGAGCCCTAGAACACACAAGGGAAGCAATTGGAAAGCAAAAAGAAGATCAACTACGAAGGAATCAAGAAGATTGAAAGATCGACGAGATTCTTAGTTCTTATTTCTTCTTTCCTCTTGAACTTTTATTGATCATGTGGATTTCTAATATGTCTATGTGTTTGAATTCGAACATGAGTAGCTAGATTTATTGATTCTAAGACTTGGTAGTAGATTAATATGTTGGGATTTTAGATGATTTATTTATAATTGATTGTTTTTCTTTTGAACCCTATTCAAGTATTTTGTTCTTATTCCATGTTTAGAACTTGATCAATTCTTTCACATGTTTGACAATATTATTCATAATTCGAGAGATGAGTTCAATATTAGGTCTTTAATATTTGACATAATTTACTTGCTTGAATCGAGAGATTAGTAGGTAATTGTGAGCATTTTAGATCTTTTAATCTATTTGGAGTTGAATTGCATGTGTTGAGTGGAGACGCTAATATATGTGTTTTAATCTATGATTTTATCGATCTCGAGAGGGACGACAGGCTAATTTTGTGATCATCTTATAGGGTAGATAAAGAAAATAGTTAATTGTGATATATCTGAAGGAACCCAACTGTTAATTGAACTCATAGTCTTAGAATCTACCATTCTCATATATTCTTCTTAAGTGTTTTTCCAGTTGTTTTCTTGTTATCGATTTCTTATCTTTTGAATTATTTTCTTAGTTTAGTTAATCAATCTTATATTCGGTCGTCTAAATAAAATTGGCACTATCATAATCTAGTACTTGATTAATTGGTTGTTTGGTCTCTAGAGATACGACCTTGCTTGCCACATACTACGAGCGAAGCCGTACACTTGCGGTCGAGCTTTAAAAATATAGGCGAACAAGTTTTTGGCGCCGTTGCCGGGGACCAATATAATTATTTATATCAATATTATGATAGGTAGTGTTGGTTTTAATTTAGATATTTTTTATATTTCTTGCTAACATTTTTTTTTTTTATTTTTTTATGATGGATGAGGATGCGGTAGACTATGACTGGCGTAATGATCCCAAATACTCGGAAGAAGATAAAAAGTGGTTTGAGGAGTGTTTGTTCAATCAGTTGGAAGAACTTAAAAGGGTTGAGTTGGAGTCCAAGCGTCGTAGGAGAGAACTCGAGGAAAGTGGCATTGGGTGTGATGAATGTGGTTTGATGTTGCCACATACACCGGGAAATTGTCCTTTCTCTAGTTTACCTCCTATATCGCAAGAAGAGCTCGATTACATTCCTCCATGCTTTTTGTCGTTAGATAGTGCACCAGAAATTTCTATCGTTGCCGAAGAACACGAAGAAGAGAAGGATGTCATCTTTGAAATATCCCCAAAAGTTATTCTCACTGAAGGGGTGGTTCAAGAAGAATTCTCTAATTCTGAATGTTTAAAAATTGAATTTGTCATTCCATATGATGAAGAGGTTGAAATCTTCATCCTGAAATTTGAGAGATATTGTGATGGTAAACTTGGTGATTATGACGGGACCATGATGCTCTCTTATGGATTGAGTCCTTACTGGGAGAAAGTCAAACTTAAAAGGATGAGAAGATCATCAAAGTCCTTATTTAGAGTTCCCTATTAGACATTCTCGTCTGGCTGAAGACGTTAAACTTAGCGCTTGTTGGGAGGCAACCCAATGTTTACTGCTTTGTTTTTTTTATGTTTTTAGTTAGTTTTATTTTTTGTTTGTTTGATATTTTGTTTTTCTTCCTTGCAGAACATTACTTGGAGAGATTTACATGACGAAGAATATGCTCTGAGATCTATACCAAGAATTTTCACTTCTCTAATGGAGTTTTGTAAGTTTTCTTTATTTTACTTTTATTGAAATTCTATTATTCCCTTATGTGCTTCATATAATTTCATTCAAGTTTGGGGGGAGATGTGATATTTTGATTTGAGAAATTTAGAGAGAAGATAACAAGATATCTCACATTATCTTGCATATCATATAGTTGCATGTTAGGGTTATTGCTTTAGCACGTTTTATTGCTTTTGTAGGATTTGAGTAGTTGTAGTTGATCAACTTGGATTCACCTTGATAAGTTTGTTATGCATATTGGATATGGAATTTGGGCATGATGTACTAGGTGATGGAATTAGATGATGAACTGAAATGTGAATTTGAATGATTGGTTAATGCTTTTAATTCATGAACATATGATCACTTGTGAGCTTTTGAGCCTTATACTTTGTTGATTGAGTGTATCGTTCATTGTCGTTGAATTCTAGAACTTGCATTGGTATCTTTGTCAAGACTACATGGTGTGTGCATTTTTGTGAAAATGATTTAAGGCATATTTTTTGTTTTAGCCTTTTTGACTTTTAGCTAACCAAGTAATGTTTTTATTCCCTAGTCAACCCTTTTGAGCTTTTGCCTATTTTATTGATTGCCACACATTAAACTATTATCTTTATTTTTTCCTTGTCCCTACTTGAGCATTTAGGATTATATTATGTGAAGGGATGAGTGTGTTGTGGTGGTGAGAATAAAGGGATGTTTTGGGATGAAAATGTTGTTTGGGAATTTGAATAAGGCCATTGAATGAGGCCAATGAAAAAAAAAAACAACAAAAAAAAAAATGAAAAGAAGAAGAAGAAAATGAAAAAAAAAAGAAAAAAGTTTATTTTGTATATAGTTTGCCTTAGTTCAAATAAAGGCGACTTTTGATTTTTTGTTTGATCTTTATTCTCTTATGGATTGAGATAATTGATTGAATTTGGGTAGTGGATGGGTTATGTTGATAAGGAGATGCATTGTTGTGGTTCATGTTTTGTAGTTCTAGATGCGCAAGTGTTCGTCACTTTGTCCATATTTTTCCTACCCTAACCAAAGAGCCTACATTACAACCAAATAAAAAGTCCTTTTTGATTCACAAAATGCATGCACTATAAGTGGTGGAGATAGCAGACGATTTGCAAGCTTATGGTAATTCTTTGACATTGAATTGATTTGAGCGATTATTTCCCTATACACTTTCGAGAGTGAGAGTATACACTTATCCGGTGAAGTTTGTGGATTGAAAGTATGGACCATGATTTTGATGAAGCATTCTTTTTGTTTAAAGATTTCAGAATTTAGTATGTTATTTGCCTGATGACTATTGATGATGTGTATGATCGACTTTGAGAGTTGTGATTGTTTTTCTTTGTGTGTTGAGATAATGAGATGCATTGATCGGGACTATCAATGGTTGAAGTTTGGGGGTTTGTTCGTGTGTGATTTTACACCATATTCATATAGTATCTAGAGCTTATTTGTTGCATTATTGGTGTATAAATTGCATATTTGTGCTTTAATTCTCTATTTGTTGGAAAGGTGTTACGCGTGCTTGTTTTGTAGATATTTTCACATATTTGTAGAGCTTTTGGCTATTGGAGGTGCACGTGGAGTACCTAGGACCCCCGGGATGATGAAGGATTGATGCACGGATGAGAAAAATTGAAGAAACGAGCAAAACGGACAAAAACGTGCATGCTGTGGTGTGACACGACTAGTGACACGGGCTCCCAGGTCGTGTCACGACCCATGTCACCTCAACAGAAAGAATTTGAGGCCCAGATACCTAACACGACCTGGGACACGACCTGTCAGGTCGTGTCGCGCGCGCGGACAATTTTTAATCTCTTGCCTTTTTGGATAATGAGAGGAGTTTTGGACATTAAAAAGAGCATATTAACCCTATTCTGAGGGAGGAACATAGAGAACAAAGAGAGGAGAGCCCTAGAACACACAAGGGAAGCAATTGGGAAGCAAAGAGAAGATCAACTATGAAGGAATCAAGAAGATTGAAAGATCGACGAGATTCTTAGTTTTTATTTCTTCTTTCCTCTTGAACTTTTATTGATCATGTCGATTTCTAATATGTCTATGTGTTTGAATTCGAACGTGAGTAGCTAGATTTATTGATTCTAAGACTTAGTAGTAGATTAATATGTTGGGATTTTAGATGATTTATTTATAATTGATTGTTTTTTTTTAACCCTATTCAAGTATTTTGTTCTTATTCCATGTTTAGAACTTGATCAATTCTTTTACATGTTTGACAATATTGTTCATAATTCGAGAGATGAGTTCAATATTAGGTCTTTAATATTTGACATAATTTACTTGCTTGAATCAAGAGATTAGTAGGTAATTGTGAGGATTTTAGATCTTTTAATCTATTTGGAGTTGAATTGCATGTGTTGAGTGGAGACGCTAATATATGTGATTTAATCTATAATTTTATCGATCTCGAGAGGGACGACAGGCTAATTTTGTGATCATCTTATAGGGTAGATAAAGAAAATAGTTAATTGTGATATATCTAAAGGAACCCAACTGTTAATTGAACTCATAGTCTTAGAATCTACCATTCTCATATATTCTTATTAAGTGTTTTTCCAGTTGTTTTCTTGTTATCGATTTCTTATCTTTTGAATTATTTTCTTAGTTTAGTTAATCAATCTTATATTCGGCCGTCTAAATAAAATTGGCACTATCATAATCTAGTACTTGATTAATTGGTTGTTTGGTCTCTAGGGATACGACCTTGCTTGCCACATACTACGAGCAAAGCCGTACACTTGCGGTCGAGCTTTAAAAATATTGGCGAACAACGGCGCGTGCCCTCCAAATGGCGGTAAACCGAACATCAAAAGTGCCGGTTTGGGGCTCAAAATCGGCGGATGCCTCTTGTCTGTCCATGCTCCCCTGAAATCCTCATTCAAGTTCCTCTGCAATCCTTCCTTCTCAGTCATCTCAAACAGATTAGAACTAGGTGCAAAGCTCTTGTTTCCCTTAAGAACTCCCCACAGACGGCGCCAAAATGATGGGTCTTTTCCTAGATCTGGAGTGAACCGGTGGTTTGAGCTCTGATCTATTCGAATCGCCTCTAAATCGCTTCTAGACTGCCGCGAATACCTGCAAGAACTCAACACCGAAAGTGTTTCCGATGAAGAGCCTCCGACGCTCAAATCAGTGACCAAGAAGAGGGAGAAGAGCTGCTGAGAGCAGCAGCTGCAACTATGGAAATGAGTAATGAGCGTGAAGTTAGGGTTTGAATAGGAGCAAATACTTACTTGAAGTACCCAAAATGTCCTGGTCGACTTACGTGAAGTGTCCAAAGTGCCCTGGTCTATTCGTATTCCATCCACCTCCTAGTTATTGCCATATTTCTTCTTATCTCATAAAGACCCGTCAAGATGTGCCAAAGTGCCTTAAATCATCGGAGGTCTCGGTAGTCGAGTCACGGGAAGTCGACCTCGAGTGTTAGGAGGTCGACTTGGGGGTTTGCGTGTAGTAATACTTCAAGAGGCTTTTGTTAACCTGAATAATCCTCGTCTTTTTGGTGTTAGTCGACTTCAGAAGTCGACTAAGAAAGGTCGACCTGGGCAAGCTAACCTTCATCTTCATAGGTGTACAAGCCCTTGAGAGGGCTTCGAGAAGTCGACCTAGGGTCGTTGACTTAAAGAGTCGTCTTGCGGGAAACGGTTCCACTCGCCGTCCGGTCGAGCTAATAAGCACTTAAGTCGATATAACTTCTTGTGACCATATCAAAGTCAAATCTCGATCAAACTCTCCTATCATTAATTACATGCTATTTATGGCAACTTTTTTTACTTAAAAAGGGGCAACATTAAATATTCCATTTGAAGTATGGAATTTGTTACCTTTTAGTTAACAGAAAATCGAATCATTAAATGCATCCCTAAAAATGTGGGATTTGTTCAATTACAAAATAAATTTGATGTTGTGGAAATTGTTCAATAAGTCGATAAGTTTTAAAAATTAAAAAATACAATCGTAGAAAAAATCTCATCATACAAAATCCCACATAAAAAATCTTATCGTAAGCTTACATAATACCATCACATAAATCTCATCTCGGTAAGTTTAAAAAATCTCATTCATTTGTAATAGATTTTTTTAAAAAACTATTGTAGCATAATTTTTTTTTTTTAAAAAAAAGTAAACACACTCTAATGTCTCGTTATAAACTTAAATCCTTTATGTATGTTTTTTTTTTTTTTTAAAAGCTAATTTTCACCTTTTTTTTTTTTTGAAAATAGCTAATTTTCACCTATCTAATTACTTATATTTTTTTCAAATATTATTAACTTATATAATATTTTAGATATTTTAAACTTTATTTGGACAAGGATTAAGGATATATGGAGGATACATGTACATATATGGAGGTTAAACTTAAATATTTTTTACATATTTTTTTTACATGATAGTTTAAAAAAAAGTTAGGTGGCTTCAAACATATTTCAAGAATAATATAGAAGATTTTAGATATATTTATATATGTGATATAATATTTTAGATGTTTTTAATATATATATATATATATATATATATTAAAATAAATAAGATTTATCACATATTTCTCCCCGAAAAATATTAAATACATACTGTACAAAGTTAATAGAAATATTAAATACATATCATAAAAAAGTTAATAGAAACAATGCAAAATTAGTTGCTAGTTAGTTGGGTTGTTTTTTTATTCTAGCGTTGCTAGTCGGGACTCTAGGCGGTCTTTTGACCCATCCTCCCACTTTTCAGCCGTTGGTTGCTTGTATTCGCACTTTGTGCGCTTTTGATTTATAATATTATCTGTCGTTTCGGGAGAAAAAAAAAAGAAGAAAAAAAAAAGAAAAAAAAATAATGCAAAATTAAATATCGTCTTCAATTTTTGTCTTAATCTCAGTTAAATATAAAATTTGATACCGTAAAAAGTTAATAGAAACAATGCAGAATTAAATATCGTCTTCAATAGTGATTGGGCTGGTTGTGTGGATACTAAAAGGAGCATTTCTGGTTTTGCTTTCTTTCTTGGTAATTCATTAATTTCCTGGAAATCTAAGAAACAACAGACAATCAATAGGTTTTCTGCTGAATTTGAGTATAGGGCTCTTGCTTCAACAGCATGTGAAGCACAATGGTTGCTTTATCTTCTTGTTGATTTTAATATTGCTCATTCAGTTCCCATTACTATTTTTCAAATAGCAAATCTGCAATAGCCTTAGCCCATAACCATGTTCAGCATGAGAGAACCAAGCATATAGAAATAAATAAAATCCGATTTTATTTGTTACGACTTGCATTAATCTTGATTTGTATTTACAAAATTGAATGTGGATATAAATGTGCATTATGTGTGGATTTGTTATGCGAACAAAACTGCTTTTGAAGTAACATTTTTTTTCTTAATCTCGGTTAGATATAAAAGACATACCATTTTATTTGTAAAATTTATAAATCTGCATATATCGTGTAATTGTATGCGTACAAAAATTTTTTTACGGTAACTAAAAAATAATAATATTTTTGAAATCTTTCGTACTCAAATTACTTAAATAATAATAATAATAATTTTGAAATCTTCTGTGTATTAAATGCACTAGCTAATTTATACAATCCCCGATAAATTATGTGTATGTACATCGAGTTAACATAAATAATTAAAATATATTTTGATTTCTTATTATTATTATATAATTTATTATTACAAATTATTTATATACTATTTTAGTGTCTTATATTATTTTTATTTAATAATTTATTTATTATTTTAATGTATATGTAACAAAATATATAGCAAATTAAGTTTTTATTAACTTTTAATAATTACAGAATTTACCTATGGGTTAAATTGAAATATAGTTAAAATTATTAAAATTGCACATAGGTCCCTATACACTACCTAATTCTCAAAATAATAGCCCAACAACGCTTTCTAGTTTCAGACTTTGAAATTGCCGCATCACATCCTCCGACTCCAACGACGGCGCGTCCGGTCATGGCGTCGTTCGAAGATCTCCATCTACGACCGCCATACCTCCGTCCAACTACCGGCGGATGAAGGTCGTCGGATATGAGCAGGGGCAGCAACGAAGTTCTGTGTTGCGAGGAATCGGAGGTTGGTCGCCGTTTGAAGGTCGACATAGACGAAATGAGACTGCCGGCGAAAGAGGATTAGTCGGAGGAGGTTACAGTTGCGCCGGCGGCTGCTATGGCGCGGCGGCAGGCAGCGATGAGTATGGTGGCCAACTGTGTGTGTTGTGTGTGTTCGTGTGTGACCGCCGGCGGCTGCAGTGTGTGTGTTATCGCCGGCGGTAGGTGTGTGTGTGTCGCGTGGGGTGTGTGCGTGTTCTGTGTGTAACTGTGTGTTTAATGTTGTGTGTGTATCAGTGTGTGAGAGATAAGAGTTTTGGGATATGTGATGTATAATGGTCATGTGACATTATATCATTGGATGTGGGTGGATATTAGTTGGCATTGATTCCACATGTGATAATTAAAATGT
>CACSLK010027752.1:13805804-13816229 GCA_902706635.1 Striga hermonthica | reverse complement strand
TAAAAAAAAAAAAAAATCAAAGGTAAAATTTAATTTTTTTTTTTTTCAAACCGAAGATATTATAAATTAAAATGCACAAATATGCGAATACACCGTTCAAAATGCACAAACATATTGAACATTTAATTTATCCACAAAACATATTGAACAATTAAATTCGTTAATAATAATAAAATAAAAAAAATATATGTGTATACTCAGACCTTACAGTCGCCATTAGAGCACGCGGCCTCAAGTAGCTTTGAAACCAGCAAAACTGCAATTACCGAAGAAAGTACTTTTCCTATTCTCATGGCCGTGTGAAAAATTTCAATCAATTTTTTTTCTGTAAATTGGGATTGAAAAAAATAATAATAATAATCGAAATGGAAAATGAGTTGCAAAAACTTGTTTTCAAGTGGACATTATTTTCGAAGAATTTATAATTTTTTTTTATTTTTTTTTTTTCAAATTTTGTAATCAAGGATTTTGTGTGTCGTATGGTCAATATATGTGATTTGGAAGTGGATCGGAATAACATAAGACATAATAATGTAACTAATTCACTCAATTTATTTTCTTTGTTACTCATTATCTTAAATTCACCCGTTAAAGCTCGAGATAGACTCGTTATTAGTGATAAACGAAGCGAACTCGAGCTTAATTTCAGGCTCCTTTATTTAATGAACCGAGCCGACGTCAAGGGCTCGAGTTATCTTTTACATTAATTTGATCTAATTGATAAAGTAAATGATATTTTTAAAATTTAAGACAATTCATAAATGGATAAATGAATAACAATTTTCAATTAGGGAATACATTTAAATTTGTGTTTGATCTCAAAACAATATATATACCAATATTTTTTCAACTATTTGGTAGTATGTTTGTTTAGTCCAGTATTTTATTTAAATAACTTAATATGATTGTTTAGTCTAATATTTAATTTAAAAAATAATATTAATATATTTGTTTGATCCAACATTTAACTTTAAAAAATAATTATAAAAATACTTTATCATGCCTTTTACATGAGATATGCGCTAGTATTTTTATGAACACTGATAAAAGTGAGTGAAGATAACCCTATTCAACATCAATCATTGTGTACTGCAGTCCCAACTAGACATGGCTTTGGCCTGGGCCGGGTCACGGCCTGGCCCACTGGGCCACCGGGTTGGGTTTCGATGACCCTAAACCACGGTCCTAGGATCATGCCGGGTCACGGTTTCGATGACCCTGAATCAGCACGGACCTAGGGTCGCGCCGGGTCCACGACCCGACGGGCGGGGCCGGGCTCGACCTGGGCCTGGACTCGGCCACATAAAAAAAGTTTAAAACAAAAAAGAAAAAAATTAAAAAGCAATATATTTTCCGTGCTGCACGGACTCGGCCCGGCCAACCGAGTTAAGGTAAAAACAAAAAAACAAAATCCTTGACCGCCCCGTTCGAAATCCGAGCCGAGCTCGAACCCGTGGACAACAGGTTTGACCGGGCCGAGTGACCCGTGGCCACGTCTAGTCCCAACTAATTTTATTTGTGGAAATTTTGTGTGAGGTCCAAAAGTAAACATTGGCAAACTGTATTAATTAAAAAGCTCGCTAATTAATATATGTATTGTAGATTATATAAATAAATTAATGCATGTTGTTTACAATTTGTCACACAAAAATAAATAAATAAATAAATAAATAAATAAATAAATAAATTATTTACATTGTTAAACTACCACCTATCGTAAGAATTAAAATTGTATTCCTTTAATTACTCCATAACTAATCTGAAATTCTACATATGTTTCAATTTAAAGTCATTGCACGATGGACTTTTTTTTTTTTTTCGAAACCATAGATTTTATAACAAAAAAAACACGATTACATCTAGACATCAGCTAGAATAAGCCCAACAGCTATCCTATCAAGCCGAATCTAGGAGGAGATGGACTTTTTTTAGGAAGAACGATTTGTATGAATTTATAGAGCTATAATTTGAATTAATAGCTAAATATAAAAAGTCTTGATCGTATCCCCCTTTACCACGTAAACCACTCGAAATTATACATATTTTTCAAGCTAAAAGTCATTGCACGACAGACTTTTTTTAGTACACTTTGATATGATACAAATTTAATACATATAGCCCACTTTATAGGATATTTAGCATATATAACATATTGAATTGAAAAGCACAATTTGTAAGCTCGACTCGATAAAGCTCACTCATTCAGAATTGATGCAAATTCAGTAAATATAGACTTATCATTTTAATCGATAACAAAATATAAAAAAGTCTTGATCGTATCCACTTTACCACGCAATTCATCACTTGAAGTTATGCATATTTTTCAAGGTAATAGTCATTGCACGATAGACTTTTTAGTATACTGTGAAATTCAGAGTGATACAAATTCAATACATATAGCCTAATTTATAGGATAGTTAGCATAATACTGAACTGAAAATCATAATATGTGAGCTGGGCTCAATAAAACTCTCATCTATCATTCATAATCCTTTTTAGTTAATGGGCAGAAAAACTCCTTAAATCTCGAAAAGAAAAATTTATATAATTTTTTATAGGTCGGCTTGAGCTCGAATTTAAAATATTGATAAGCGGCCGAGCTCAAGCTCGTTTATTGACTCGTTTAGTCTCAAAATGTTAAAGGCTCGATGGGTCGATTTATAGTCAAGATCGATTTGGTTAAGAAATTTTGACTGGTAATTAACTTAAGGGACCTGCTCAAACCAGGTAAGAATTTGGTTGATCATGTTTTGATACATTTACTTGATCATTATTTGTTTATTTTCTTTAATATTTATTTTAAAAATAAGGTTACGTATAAATATGTGTGGTAAATATTATTAATAATTTGATGCATAAGATAAATTACTTATTTTTTTATTTGAAGTATATTATATGTAAAAATAATATACATATATATAATTTTAAAATTTTAAAATTAATTAACCAATTAAATGATGATCCAACGAGATGACTTGCAAGCGAAAGCAAGCTCAGGGTCAGTTATAGGAGGGCACTAGCGGCCCAAATATATAAGTTGCGTCAGTGGATAATAGTTAATAATTAATGGACTGTTGGCATTCAAGCCTTCTCTTAGCGGCCCAGAATATACTGGGACTTAGAAGTTCAAGGCTTTACCCCCTGTAATTGGGCTCCATTGTTTAAATAGAAATGACATATATATTATTTAGCTAATAAAGCTAGTTTTAATCATATAACTGACAATTGATGAACGAAAAAACACTTAGGCAAATAAATTAAATATTTATAAAATTGGCCAAACAAATAAAACCAAATAATACTTAGGGCTAAATCATATATGTTTAGGGCTAATATAAAGTATCTAATATTATATCACGTCCATTATGTTTAGGGGGGCTTATAAGTAATTTAAACTATCCAAAACTCGTTTAGAAGGTAATTAGCTCATAAGTTTGTTTGGTAGTTAAAATTGAATATTTATACTTAATTTGCAACTAAAATAAAAGTTGTATTTTATATTGTAATTTTGCCTAAATATTTATTTGGTAAAATATAATTGCCTTTCTTTTTTTTTTTTTTCAACTTATACTCCACTTAGTATGCTTTTTTGGGTAGAAGTCACTATATAGGACATGGGTGGTTAAATGAAAGATAAAATAGCTTTTTTGAGTCAAGATCACAGTTTAATTGCCGGCCTATATAGACAAATATATTTAGTAAAACTAGCTATTTTTTGAGTCTAAGATCACAGTTGATAACTGATAAACTAGCTTATAGCTTATCAGTAATTTTTGAGCTTATAGTTTATAGCTTATAACTTATAGCTTAAAACCTAGCTTATATAATAAAAGTGTTTGGTTAAATTAGCTGATAAGTTAGTCGGAATAAAAAATTCAATTAACTTATTTGAAAAGCTACCTAAAGAAGTTTATCAAATAAGCTCGAGCTTTTTGTCCTACCAAACAAGACTTATATGAATATAGGGAGCTTAAAAGCTAACCAAATAAGCTATAAGCTAGCTTATTTATTTACTAAGGGTATGTTTGGTAAGCCAAATAAGCTAGCTTTTAGCTTATTTGGTTAGCTATAAGCTCCCTGTTTTAAATAAGCCTCGTTTGGTAGGACGAGCTTTTTTAAAAAGCCCGAGCTTATTTCATAAGCTACTTTAGGTAGCTTTTCAAATAAGCTAGTTGAATTTTTTTATTTCAGCTAGCTTATCAGCTAATTTACTAAAAATCTTTTATCATATAAGCTATCTTTTCAACTATAAGTCATAAGCTATAAGCTATAAACTCAAAAATTACATATAAGCTATAAGCTAGCTTATCAGCTATCAGCTAGCTTATCAGCTAATTTTACCAAACATAGCCTAAACATAGCCATAGTGGTTGATACTTGAAACTCAAATAGAAACTTAGACTATGTTTGGTAAACAATAAGCTAGCTTATATCTTATTTGATTAGCTAATAAGCTTCATGTATTCAAATAAGTCTCGTTTGGTAGGTCGGACTTTTTTTTGAAAAAAAATCGAACTTATGTGATAAGCTTCTTTAGGTAGCGTTTCAAATAAACTAGTTGATTTTTTTATTCAGCTAATTTTACTAAAGTCTTTTATCATATAAGCTAGTTTTTCAGCTAGAAGTCATAAGTTATAAACTAAAAAAATTACTAATAAATTATAAGCTAGTTTATCAACTAGTTTTATCAATGTTGGAGTATCACTTCTAAGTTGTTCCACATTGATTCTATAGAGAAAATGAGCCTAGTATATAAGCCAAGTGGGCTATTCCTCACATCACTAATTGGTTTTGGGATTAAACCTCACTATGGTGCACCTAAGCTCACCCTCTTATGATGCGCTTAATCTGCGTGAGACCGCACACTTTTGCCTCGATTTTCTAATCTTATAATCAAGCATAGTCTTAATTGTTATATAATAATTGCATTTACTTTAGATGAGCAACACCAAATTAAATTTTCCAAAGATTGAATATTGTGTCGGATTATTACATGTGCACCAGTACAACGACACCCTTAAATTACGTTATAGAATACAATAACGATAAGTATGTGTTATGATAATAAGCATGTTATCTAATTAATTAATTACCAATTGAATGATCAGCTGTCAATATGTCTCGTGGTAACAAAAATGTATTGTTCTAGGGTATATCAAGGTCCCCTTGGTTCACGCTTGGGGTCGGTGACTGTCTGTCCTGATGCTCCCCCCCGTTCCTACTAAAATTGCCCTGTGAGGATTTCACTCCACCACTCTTGTTCGATATGGAACAATATTTTCGGGCGACGGGTATGGTCGACGACCTTCCTCGTCATTAATATGTTTGTTCGCGGCAATTGTGAACTCTCGGGAGAATCGATGACTGCATCTTTGATGCAGTGCTAATACATCTGAGAATTCTTAATTGGCTAGTTGCTCCATAGCCCTACATATAATGACAATAATTTTAAATGAAATCAAAATTTATTATTACAAAGTTAAACCAGACAAATACATGATACATCGCAAACGATACGCAGAATCTAGCAGGTTACGTGTACCATGTGACCGTGCAGCCAATTGCAAGAAATTTAATAATAATTTATGAGTGATAAGTTGAAATTCTTGATTTGATAATTGCTAGATCTTATTCAACCGAAATTCTTTAAAAATCATGAATTATCAACCTGATAAAAGTATGATATTTCATAGTAGTGTGATTAAATGACGGACCAATCGAGATTAGTTTTTGGTCGACCCGTTTCGCCTAAATCAGAAACAAAGTCAACCCGTAAAACAACGTTAAGAGCATATCCTTAACGTAGTAAACTTTTCAATGCTCAAGTCATTTATCTAGTTGATAATTTCTTTAATATTTTAGTAAATAAAAGAGTTTGTGTATGTAGAAAATAAACATGAATTTCATATTTATAAGAAAACAATGTCTTATTCATTTATTCGATTGATATAATATTCTCTCCGGGTTGATTTAGTTGTATCATTCGGGCCAAGTTATGACAAATCGAAATAATTTTGTATGTCCATTATATAGGACTAGTCCCGTTCACTTGCCCACGGTGGACAGTGTCCATTAATTTGTTTTATATGAAAAACGTATTTTGAGAATATGTTTTTCAATTATATTTAATTGAAAAACATATTCTCAAAATACGTTTTTCATATAAAACAAATTAATGGACACTGTCCACCGTGAGCAGGGGAATATATTTATATATAGGACACCTATTTTTTGTTAAAAAATGTATAACGTGTCAATACATCGCCCCAAAATTTTAATTTCCTTTTTCTTTTCCATTTTGGAGGACTAAAACAATGAATGCACATTTTTTTTATTATTTAATTATATATTTTTTTTTTTGTAGCCAACCACGATTTCGAAGTTATGCCCCAATTAATTTGTTGGTCGACCCAGATCGTACACCCGACAGTGGTGGGTGAGTCTCCCAACAAGGATTTTCTGCATCCACAAAAACTCGAACCGGAGACTTTGCTTAAGCGACATCAAGTTGTTTACCATTTAAGTCTAACAATTGTGGGTATTAATTTATATCTTTAGCTTTAACTTTCAGTGACCTACAGTCTCCTTGGGCCCACCTCCATGGATAAAATTACAGAACACAATTTTTGTTATTTTGCCCCCAAGTCCTTTTCCTCATCATATATTGTTATTTGTTCTTAAAATTTCATACCAAACTCTCTCTCCTCTCATCTCTATCCATACAAACGGTGCTACAATTTCTTCTAATTCATAATAATTTCAGACCTTCTGAGCTTACGAGGTCAGCATAATTCCAGATTTTAATTAATGCCGATTTTCTTTGCTTTAACCTTTTTTTGTTTATCCGTTTAATTATATTGATTAATCTAATTTTCTGGATAAGAAAACCGACCGATCGAGATACTATAATGGTGATGCTGTTGGGCCTGGAAAGATTGATGATGGGCCTGAAATCCAAGCTCAAGTCCATGAAGATAACGTCGAGGAAGGCCTGCAGCGATTACGACAAGATTGAAAAGAGCGAGAGCATGAGAATCGAACTGAGGAGCCGAAAAGCGCGAAAGCTAATTCACGACACTCTCAAAATCGCTGATTCGCCCAAGACCAGAAGCTACACCTTTTGATTAATTATATCATCATCGTATGTGTAATAAGTATGTGGGTTATATATACAATCAGTTCTAGAAATTGATGAATTGTGATTGATCATTGTTTTTTTTTTTTAATAAAAAAAAAGATATCACAGTTCATTACTTCATTGAATATATTCATCATTTGCATACTACAGTTTTAGCTTCTAATGCAATTTGTTATTGTTTTCTCTTCAAATTAATGCACTTTTTTTGAGTGATGATGTCTAACCGTTAGGCTGATCGAACGTCATTACTTTTTAGTAGATTTCACGGTTTTGCTATAGAGTCATCGTATGGTCACAGTTAATGGCAGAAATTCTATGGCACCACATGTGACACCATAATATAGTGCCACAACATGATGTGACACATTATGATTGGTGTCATAACTATCACACATCATGTTGTGGTACCAATCATAATGTGCCACATCATGTTGTGGCACCATAATATGGTGCCACATGTGGTGCCATAGAATTTCTGCAGTTAATGGAGACATTCATAGTTATTCACAAATTGGGTATTGACACGTGTCCTGGAATAAATACACATTGGACACATGTCAATACATAAAATTATAGGTGACTTCATAAATAAACTATTTGATGGCTCCATAACATTTCATATCTGATTTTTCTTAATATCCAAGGGCGTATGTACAAAAAAATTGTTGTTATGACACTATTTGATGGCTCCCTATATCTGAATTTTCTTAATATTCAAGGCGTATGTACAAAAAAATTGTTGTGTGAGTCTGTCTAACCATTAGGCAAATTGACCGTTATACTCTTTTTTGAATTAGATATTTATACCTATTTTTTGAAATATCATGCATTTGTTTATCTTGTTTCGTTTACTCTCATCACGACCAATCATTTTCTTTGGTGTAATTTTTTTTTTTCAAAAATAATTTGAATAAAATAATGTGTATCCTATAAATTTTATAAACAAATGGTAGGTGTAGATTATTTAGCCACGAATTTTCTTAATATCGTGACAAATTAATGCTTAAATTATGCTTTACTTTATTAGAATTGGAAAGGAAGTTATACCTTCCATCATTAATTAAGTGTCTGGTAACGGATTATCCATGTGATGTTATATTTATGAGGATATCTATATTATGGTCATGATTTTCGTGCATAAAAACAAAATTGGGTTTGTGCGGTGGAGATTTATACAAGTTCATATGGCCAAAAATTTGGTCACAACCCAGAAAAATCCAAACGAAATTAAAGAAAAAATAAAATATTATAAGTAAAAGAGGAATGGATGCGTCGTAGAGGACAAGAACTTATGTAGCGTACCATTGACTAAATTGTAAGAACATTGGTTTGGCATCATGTCCGACAAATCTAAGTGTTTCCTATATATTTACTTACCATATATACCACATGCCATAATTAGTTCTCTTTTGCTTGTAGGACAAGGAATAGATGACAAAGACTATGAAAGGATGAGCTTTTCATACAAGAAGAGTTCTGGACGTTCATGAGAAGATCTAAGGAGGATTTGGAAAGATTCACCACAAGATCTTTGAAGATTTGGAAGATCGGTTATTTTTTGAAAGTCGTGTTCTTACCAGATTCTGGAAAGCAAGATTTCCATTAGAAGTTCATTTCTGAATATCTCCAAATCACATGCACGAATTCCACATCAAAGAAACTTACCTTACATGAAGAATTTCGTTCAAATCAGAAAGCAATCAATTGGGAAGGAAATTGACTCCTAAAAGGAAAGGAAGAGCTTGGAGAAGACTCCACCTTAAGGAGTTGTATATATACCCTGCGTGAAGATCGAAGACATGCCGCTGAAATAATGATCTTCCATTCAATATTCGAGCTTCAAGCCTTTTTAGTTTTATTTTGTTCACAGTTCAGTTCAAGGGTTCTTACGCATCCAAGAACTGAAGCTGTTTAGTTTCTTTTTCTTAATTTCATTCAAACACTTTTGTGATCAGTACTTAGGGATTAAGTACAGTGATCATTCAAACTATACAAGTGTTCAACGGTTTATCAATGAAAGAGCTCTGAAGGGAAGTGGGACGCTTCCCTGAAGAGTTTTTACATCTTCGGTTTATTGCTTCCGCTATTTACGTTGTTTACCACGTTTGCGCACTCGAGTTAAAAATATACGTTTCATAAATAATACGAATATGTAACAAAATGATATGATGAAAATGTGAACGGTTAAGGTTTTTAATTTTCTATGCGAATTGTCGAGAAGAAAATAATATTGACACCAACAAAAAAAATTAGATATTTTGGTTCTGACTAATTACATGTATGATACTCACAATTTTTTTTTTTTTTCAAAAGTTTAAAGCATTTAGCATACATTTAAGTTTAGTGTATGTAGCATGAATGAATTGCGCTAATACAAAATACAAAAATACGAAGATCCACGTTATTTTTTCTTGATTCTCGAGATCTTCAAAACTTATTTGAAAGAGATTACTTCATACTGATTTATTAATTCTTCATTAACCAAATTTGTCAATATTTGAATAAAATTCAATATAAATTTTTTAAATTCGAACATTGTATTATAAAAATAAGAAAATATATAGAATGATATTGTGCAAGAAAATAAGATTTGACAAATAATGTTTATAAAAAATACTTAATTATTTAACGAAAAATACATTATTGTTTTATACTACCTCATTCCTTACCTATCATTCTTATATAACCACTTACATGACATCTCTAAAAGTTTCTTAAGACTAATTTGATATTTTAAAAAATAATCTGGAACAAATTTTTTTTACTATGATATTTTTAGACTATTAATGAAAAATATAATATTTGTTGTGGTTTAGAGATGTGGGCAATTTTTTTTTTTTTCAGAATAAATAAATCCCCCTTAGAGAATTTTTAGATTTTTTTAGTAGAAATTGTAATTTTTGATTTGGTAAATCAATTGTTTTATAATTTAATTAGACATTGACTTCATGACTATATATAAATATCTATATCTATATAAAATGAATTACTATTTACTAAAAATAGTAATCCAAAAATTTAGGAAAACATTTATTACATACTATTTTAAGATTTTTTTTTTAAAAAAATTATTTAGGAATTAATTTGAATCTTATCCAAATTATTTAGGAAATAAGTGCATTCCTTACATGAATCTCTATAAATTAGGGATCTTTAAAGTGATAGATAAATCATTAGTAAATCTATTTTTTTTGGATTTATTATAAATCTTTTGAAGAATTATAATAATGGAATGGACATCTCTCTCTCTCTCTCTCTCTCTCTCTCTCTCTCTCTCTCTATATATA
>CACSLK010027752.1:13794698-13805783 GCA_902706635.1 Striga hermonthica | reverse complement strand
ATATATATATATATATATATATATATATATATAATAATTAATATTTAGTATTTACTAAAAATAATAATCCAAAAATTTAGGAAAGCATTTATTACATCTTATTTTAAGACTTAAAAAAAATTAAGAATTAATTTGAAGTCTTATCCAACTTATTTAGGAATATGTTACAAAAAAATGTGTCAAATTGGTTTTAAAATTTGAGATTTGAATGGGTTACACCAATCAAATTCATTCCAAAATATGTTCACCAATCACCATTTATGCCTTATCCAACTCATTTTATTTTGATTTCTTTTTAATTAATTGAAAAATCGTGCAATCTTTTCAATAGTTGAATTTTATTTTTTACTATATGTTAAGTATATTCGTTTTAGTTTCTTTTTTTTTTTTAAATATTAATCTTTCCCTATAATTGATCAACCTTTTCAAAAATTGTATTTTTTAAATTTGTGGATTATTTTTTGTAATTCTTAACTAAATTTACCAATATTTTTTATTAAATATATATATAGAGACAATATATTTACCAAAAATATGAGCAAAAAAAAAATGTCAGAATTTAATGCAGCTCATAAATAGTAAGTTTTACTTATTTTTTTCTTTAAAAATCATACATCATTAAATATCACCTTAAATTTCAGTTTTAAGTTCATTTTATTATTTTAAAAAATCAGGCTAAGATCTATTAAGTGTTCATTTTTTTTTTCCTTAGAACCAATGAACAATGTTAAAATCTCGGTCTCTATGTTTATAAAATCTCAATTCAAAATATAACAAAAGTTTTAGAATATCGATCTCTATATTTGTGCCTTTCAAAAAAATATTGAATGCTAATAAAGATTATTTAAATTGTTAATTAATTAAATTAATCTTAATTTTTTAAATCTGTTTATTTTTTATTATTAATATGCATAAAGTAAAATTAGTTAATTCGTCTTTATATATATAATTTATAATCTTAATCTAGTATCATTTGGTGTAGACATTTATTATATGAATCATAAAATATTTTTATTTCATGAAATTAAATATTTTAAAGAAAATTTCTTTAGATCAATCGGTGATTGAATTAGGGTACTGCACAGGTTGATTAAATTACTTTTAGGTGTTATTTAAAATAGTCAAAGAAATTCACACAGCTTGATTGGTCCTATGTGACAAATTTACGTATCAGTTTGACCAGATTAAATCGATTATTGAACCTAAATTTAAATTTTAATATTGAAAATACTCTATTACGTGAATGTGATGTAATTCAAACTTCAAATAATTGTATTAACAATACTTTATGAAGCATGTTTAATAATTTATAAATATTTATATCATTTTATTTATATTTATGTGAATAAAATAATATTTTATTATAATTTTTATTAATGTACAGAAAATATAAGGTTTTCAGAATCAAACCATCATTGAAACGATCAAGTTATTTTATTAAATCATTTGTGGTTTTTCAGATTTTTAATTTATAAATATTTTATTATATATATATATACACACACATATATAGTACTTTTTGTAGTAAATTCAAATAAAATGTGTTACTTAAATATCTAAACAATTTAAAATTTCAATTGTTTAAACTAATTGATAAACAATTTATAAATCTCTATTTTATTTAAATATGTAATTTTATTAAAATGATTTTAAATGTAAATAATTTATTTAGAAAATATCGATCATACCAGTTCAACCAACTGGTGTTGACGAATTCGATAGCAAATATTTTATTCAAGCGAATTAGACTGGTTATAAACCGGTTCCCGGTCCACCCAGTCGGATTGTGACTAAATATGGTTTAATTTGAAAATGATGGATCTTGATTAATGTTATTTATAACACAATCATAATATTATTTTGCTGTGCATCGCACGGGCCACGCACTAGTATTAATTTAACCTTATTTCTCTGTGAAAAGGGAGACATGATTGCTAAGGTCTGATGCAATTACTATGCTTTCTGACATGGAAATGTTACAAACTTTAAAAGATAGCAGCAAAGAAACACTACCCTACACCAATCTCAACTATCATAACATGGCCAAATCGTACTAATGATCTCAGCCACTTGTAATTAATAGTCTAAATTACCCCTACCTGAATAAACACTCCATACAAACATATATCAAACATTAGTGCTCACAAGCTTGGTATGTTGTGACAAATCCTCTATACTCCCTTGATACCGATCGACGACGTATATATAACACGCTACGGACAACACGGCTATTAGGCCCATCACGGACATGACTCGTGCACCCGAATTGTTGTCCCACTTATTCTGGTAAGCGCCCAAGAAGCCGGCCTTGCAAGAGTCGCAGTCGAAGCAATTGAGGCCCACTTGGGCCCACTGTTGGCACTCGGCATCTGTCGAGTTGAGCCCGTGGGGCGCCACCACCCAATGCCCGTCAGGGGCGGCCTGCACCATACCGCACCGGTTCGGAGGACTGCAACACCCCGCCTGCAAATTAACACGAATATATATATATATATATATAACCCCAAAATGAATGAATGGAACAATTTCTAGCCGATCAGATTGTCTAACATAAGAGAGAGAGAGAGAGACGCACATCGATCAAGACGACTTTTTGGTCTTCCGTCTGATTCCTCATGATCCGACACGTGTCGATCCTCCGGAAGCATACCTTTGTGGCCGTGAAATCCCTGTCGTTGGCGATTGTCTTCTGGGCGGCCAACCCGTACTCGCGCAGCCACACGCCGTGCTCGGCCGTTAATCCGAACGCGACGTTGCCGGGGACTCCGGGCATGACGGCCCACACAAACATGCAAAAAACTACAACGGCGGCCGTCGAGATCACGAGGGCCAGTAGGTAGACGTAATGTAGGGCCCGTACGTCGAGGCATGCTCCGACAATCCCGACGACGGCTACGGCCGTCCAGGCAATGCCAAACCGCCGGATGGAGCGGACGCTGTCCCGAAGGCACTCGTTAACGGACGACGACTCGCTGATGTCAGCGGCAGCGAATATATGGTATAGGCCGTAGATGAGGATGATGACATTCATGAGGGTAAGTAGAATCTTAGGGAAGGTGGTCATGGTTTATTTATTTATTTATTTATTTAAATGTTGGTTAGTTTAATTAATCAATGGAGGGATGAGGAAGGCTTTTGATTGTTAATGGAGGGATTTTTTGATGAGGGTTTTTGGTGAAGAACACAAAAATGTTTTGCATGGATTAAAAAGGTTTAATGGGAGCTGAAAAATAGAGGAAAAATGTTGACTAGCACCAGATTTTGTGGGGGAATATTTGTTTTTGGTCGTAATTAATCTAAATTTGGTAAATTAAATCGTGGCTTGAGATGGGTCAACATTCCATATTTCTATTTCAGGAATGTGATGGTATATACGAATTATTTCTATTGAGTTATCGGACAGCACGATTTATGAAATCGTTGATAATTTTTAATAAATGATGTGTTGATATGTATTTTGTAATAAATACATTTTGAATATGTGTCAATTTTGCTATGGAGTAATTGAATAGAATGCGCATGACTTGTGAAATCATTTATAATTATTCACAAATAATGTATTAATATGTATTTTATAATAAATATTTTTTGACAGGTGTCGGTGCATCAATTATGAATGACTCTAAAGGGCGTCATCTGAATGCTCCATAGAACTTCTGATAAAAGTTATGCATCTAGATATTTGTGATTATTAAGACGAGCTATTAATATATTAATTAATGTGTATTGTATTGTATTTAAATTTCTAACACATAGTAGCATGTTGCAAAACATAAATTTTTGTATCAAGCGTTGAATTGTTCTAAGTATTAGACGAATTATTAATTCATCATACTTATTTAATAAAATTGTAATTTGAAAGTGTGCATATTAATTGAAAAAAAAAAAGATCATCTAACCATTAGGCTTTTCAAATAGCTACTATTATAAAGGTATTGTTATAATATCACTTGTGAGTTGTCTCACATCGTTCATACAAGGAAAATAGACTCACCTTATAAGTCTAATGGGCTACACCTCCTTCTACATTAGACTTATAAGGTGGGGTCTATTTTTCATGTATGAACGATGTGGGATAACTCCAAGTGATATTCTAACACGCCGGTTCTATTGAGACCGTGCGATGACGTACTCGTTTATGAGAGTATGCTTCCCCACGTACCCCACGTACCCGTTTATGGGAGTCTATCCGTTGGGCTTGGGCTTCTGAAGGACTCACAAGTGAGGAGGCGTGTTAGAATATCACTTGTGAGTTGTCCCACATCGTTCATACATAGAAAATAGACCCACCTTATAAGTCTAATGGTCTACTCCTCCTTCCACCAATTGGTTTTGGGATGGAACCCCATTTGGGTTTCATATCGACTTTTCCCGCTTATGGTATGCTTTATGTTAGTGGGTTCGCACCCATTTTTCCCACAGTTTCTCACAGGTATGTTACGTATGTTATCTTGAAAAAATTTTATGATACAGATAAGTTATTATAAAGTTTTGTTATTACATGTGTAATGTTGCAAAAATTTTATGATATAAATAAGTGTTACTAAGTTATTTATGTTGTACAGCTGCAAACAAGTCGATTAGCTCACGAGCCGCTCGCGCTTGGACATTAAATACATTGGACAATCAATGCAAAAAAACTATTATAGTTCCAAAATGCTCATCTCTTCTTCAATGTTAGAAAACTCCCACACCCCAAAAACAAAATTAAAAGGAGAGAGAAAAATACAATTAAAAAAAATGAAAACAATTTCCTTTTTTCCCTCACAAATTAATCCATCCATGGCTATATCTATCTAAAGATAATCCTATGATCCCCACTAAAGAAAAAACTCATGTTGATGGATTAAACATTAGTGCTAATGAACTTCCCGTGCTTTCGATCCTTAGTATCTTCCCTATAAGGCTCGTGGATGAAAATGTAGTAGGCAAAGGCCGACGTAGCAACTAGCACGAGAATTAACTTCACCCTTGTGTTCGCGTTATTGTCCCATTGCCTCTGATAATTACTCAAGTAGCCCGCCTTGCACGAGTCGCATTCGAAGCACTCCCCACCCAATTTGGCCCACATTTGGCACTCGTCGTCCGTGGAGTTGAGCCCGTACGAAGCCACAACCCAACGACCCGTGTGGTCTTGCAGCAAACCGCACCGATTTGGAGGGCTGCAGCAACCAAACTGCACAAAAATACGACATTCAATAATATAGATATATATATCCTGAGTTTTCCGAGCATATACGTGTTAATTTCTGGTACTTCGTAATCATATGTGTTAAATTTTGGCAGAAGTTTTCCGTTCCTACGTTCTGATGTTTCGTGTAAAATTTTGGTGATTCGGAATATTCAATGTGCATTAGAACTTTTAAAACTATGAATTAAACACTCTATCCACTTAGGCCTCATTTACTAGGATGGACAGGGATTTAGCGGGACAAGACTATTTGTCCATCCAGTCAGCATTTATAAAATCCCATTCTATGTTTACTACCATATGATGCTACTTTTTTTTATCACATCCTATGTTTACTAAACTTTTGTGAAGCTAATGATAAAACCTAGAATGACAATTTTGCCCTCCCTATTGTCGAACTAAATCTGATGAATCTCACTTCAATTCAGTATCTTTCCCTCTCTTGCCCTAAAATTCAACGACGATGCCATTACTGTAGAGCGGCCGAGGACAACATGAGGTAAACGGCAAGACGAGCTCGACGAATTGGCACTGTACGAAACTGTAGGGGCAGTTAAGAAGGTGGTCGCCTTGGCCTACTCGATTGGGTCCGTACAGGGGAAATTAACAAGCCACTCACTTGGTGCATCCGATTAATCGGTCTGAAGTAGTTGATTTATGTCGCCGTTATTCAGGGAAATCTTATTCGCCGGCTGGAGACGAAGCAATCGACACTTGCGAGGGAAAAATGTTAGAATTAACTAAAAAGAAAATTAAATAATTTAAAAAAAAAAATGAAGAAGACGAAGGTGGGGGAAAATACGGGAGTCGGGGGCGGAGAAAGTTAGGGTTCCTCACCCAAAAAGCCAACAACAATAAAATGAGATTTTAGATAGCCAAATTCATTATATGTGGTTATATTTGTAATTTAATTGGCATTTAGGGGTACAAAGGACATTTAACAGCTAACTTTTTGGACAAAATGGGAATGAATATGCAGGGATAAAAAAATCCGACCCTCTCTGGCGGATTAAAGTAACCTGCCAACTCATTTACCAGACATGGGACCCACATGCCACACCATTAACACATCAGTCAAATCCTAATCCAAATACTACCTTGTAAACATATGATAAGGTTGGTTAACCAACCTAATCCAATCCTGTCCACCCTAGTAAACGTGCTTTTAAACTACGAATATATTTCAAAAGTTATTAACCTTTTTCTTTTATCTTTTACATATGGCATATCAAATTAATCATCTTTTTAACAAATAGACAAAAATAAACACGTACATCCATGAAAACGGCTTTTTGATCCTCCGTCATGTTCCGCATGGCCCGACACGATTCGGTCCGGTTGAGACAATCCGTGGCGGCCGTGAAGTCCCGATCATTGGCAATGCCCTTTTGCGCCGCCCACGAGTACTCGTCCAGCCAATTCCCGTTCTCTGACGTCCTGTAGAACACCTCGTCGGCGGTTATCTTCGGCATCGCCGCCCACACGAACAGGGAAAAAAAGACGGCAGCCGCTGACGAGAACACGAGGGCAAAAACGTAAACGTACTGCAACGCCTTCACGTCCGACCAAGCTCCGGCGATCCCCACGGCGGCAACCACCAACCACAGAACGCCCAGCCGCCGGATGGAGGCGGAGCTGTCCCGAAGGCACTCGTTTAACGAGGAGGCCTTGCTGAGCTGGCCGGCGGCAGCCACGTGGTAGACGCCGTAGATTAGGATTCCAACGTTTAATACGGTCAGGAGAAACCTGGAGAAGGTAGACATGTTAATGGTATGATTAATTAATTAGTTAATTAATCAATTAATTAATTGTTAATGTGGGGAGTATTGTATGGGTGTTGCCGTGTTGGTGGGTTAAACAGAGCATCTGGGGATTTCAGGAGATTATAATGTTCATCAAGGGATTTAATTAATTAATTAATTAATTAATTAATTTGGGATTTTTGGGGACACGAATTAATTTGTAGGTGGATATTTTTTTTGAATTTGAGAAAGAGATAAACCAGTAAATGTGGGCTGGGGTTTAATTTGGTGGATTACAAATGAAGATATTATTAGTATTGCTTGTAAATTAGTTACTTGAATACAAATCCAAAGTGGTTTTGTTTTGGTTTTTTATCCACAAAAAGGTGACATTTTAATACTGTTCAATTTTTTTTATTTTTTTTTTTACCTACTAATTTGATGTCAATTTTTTATTTACAACAAGTAAATTATACATATTAATAAAATTATTAGTATTATTTAAGTAATAAGAGAATATGAAATGGTTTACGTGTTGTATTTAGAATGTTGAGTTAATTATAATGATAATATTAATGATAGTGAGTTTGAGTTAAAAATAATTTGACATCCTCTTATTGTTTGTTTTTCGGGCATTTAAGTGACAAATACCCGGGTTTGACCATTTCTCATGGCTTTGAAAGATGAACCACACTCTTACAAAAATATTAGCAAATTGCTTGATATCCCACATATTATCCTTAACCAAACGCAAGATTAGAGAAATGTTTGTAAATTGATTTAATAAGGAATGTGATTGGATAAAAGGGACAAATGGTAAATATGCCCAATTTGGATCATATGATATTTTTGGCCGATATTTTCTTTTTTGCTGCATTAACTATTCACTACTAGTAAAACCATTCTATCCAAAAAAAAAAAATGATTTTTTATGACACTCTTTTTCCAACTAACTAGTGCGTATCTCGCGAGAAAGAGAAAAATAAATCTTTTTCCTTTACAAATTCCAGCCATGATATGGCAGTTAATATATATATATATATAACCCAGCATAAAAGTAATAAATTTTGCCCATTTGGAGCCCAAGAATATAAATTTTGGTGCATCAAACATGAGAACTCACAAGCTTCCCATTATTCGGATTTTTATTTTTATTATTTCCGGTATAATGGTCGTTGATAAAGACATAATAGGCCAGTGCTGACGTGGTTATAAGGACGAGCATACAGACACTGCGTAAAATGACGCTTTTGTCCCACCGGCTCTGGAAGCTGGCCAAGTACCCGGCTTCGCACGAGGCGCAGTTGAAACAGTTTCGGCCCACTCGGGCCCACAATTGGCACTCGTCGTCCGTTGAGTTAAGCCCATTAGAAACGGCAGCCCAACGGCCCGTATCGTCTTCCAACATACCACAACGTGTTGGTGGGCTGCAGCAACCAAACTGCCCAAAAAACCGTGTGTAATTAATTTGGGGGAAATGCTACCATCCCGTTACGGTACTATTCCGGCGGGTGTTTTAACCGTTAGATCATCGATCTTATTTAACTACACGTAGATTTAACGGTTAAAACAACCAACGGGATGGTACCATAACGGGATGGTAGCATTTCCCTTAATTTAGTTATGTATAAAAAAATATATGAAATAAAAATAAAGAAAAAAAAAAAAAACTGGGCGAGGGGCAATTACGTCAATGAAAACATCTTTTTGGGTCTCTGTTTGGTTAGCCATGGTCCGGCACGTATCAATCTCCTTAAAACACGTCTTCACGGCAAACATGTCCTTATCGTTGGCCACCACCTTCCTCAGCGCCGGACGGTACTCCGCCAGCCAGACCCCGCGCTCCGCGATCTTGTAGTACGTCATCTCCGCCGTCGTCCACGGCATCATCGCCCAGATGAAAACGCAGAAGGCGGCGGCCGCCGCCGTCCACATCAGCACCGCCCAAAGGTAGACCGACTGCAGGGCCTTCAGACGGAAGCACGAGCCGACGATCCCGACGGCCGCCACCACCACGCCGACGACGCCTGCGGCCTGCACGGTGGCGGCGCTCGGCCGCAGGCACGGGTTTACGGCCGCCCGGTCGCTCGCGTCCCGGGCAAAATAAATGTGGTACACTCCGAAGATTAGGATGGCGACGTTTAATGCGACCAGAATGTATCTAGAAAAATCCGACATTTTTTAATATATATAATATATATATTATATATATGTAGTGTTGTAGGAGATGGATTAATTTAATCAATTAATCCTTGATGAAAAATCTGTGTTGTATTGATTTTTCTGGGTTTGGATAAAGAGGCCTGATCAAAATGAAACAGGCCTTTCTTTTTTGGGAGAAAAAAAGGGAATTGGGGTTTTAATCTTGGGATTATATGTTATCAGGGATTTGGGGACATGGACAAGTAGAAAGTTACGCGGGAAAGGGGTGGACAAATTTCGGACAATAGAATTATCCTTTAATTTAATGTGGGGGGGGGGGGCGAATTTTTTTTGTAAAGGAAAAATTAACCACAACACAACAGAGTATCTTAAAAGTGGTTTGTGTAATTTATTTATGTTTAACGAATTTAATCACAAATCACCACAACGTTCATGACCTCACTTGATCATCATCATATTCACACCTAGAAACAGAACATAAACACAAATCCATATGATATTACCATTCAACTTCTACACACCTCACTCCCATTTGCACTCAATTTTATCAACATTCCTAAACCCAAAACTAATCACCAAGCTCCCATCCATCCTCCTCAACACAAAGCTCTCAACCAAAACATAGCACCCGAATTTCCTCCACCCGACGGCATCTCCCCCGACCTCCCGATCACCACAAACTCTCACGACCCTCTCCCCGTCAAACCAACCCCTCGTCTCCTTCACCCAACTCATCTTCTCGAACAACGCACCACTCAAACCCACGGGCAAGACTCTCTTCGTGCAACATTCTCTACCCTTAAACCACACGAACCCATACGCATCACGCCTACCTTCCCTCTCGCCATCCATCCCATAAACCGAGCACGTCAACCTTTTCACCCTTGCATCAACAACCACGACATTAGTCCGTCGACTATTCGTATCTTCATTTCGTACATAGTGTACTTCTTCCCACCACCTCTCGAGCCACAATTCGTAGACCATAGATTCCTTCATTTGTTCTCTCGTTGTTAGCTTCTCCTCCTTCACGAACACAAAAGGACAATACCATCTTCCGAGCACGACTGGCGTGGAGCGTTTGGAGTGCAGTGGGGAGCTTAGCTCGGGACGATATTCCATCAAGATTGAGTTACTTATAAGGCCCCGACATTCACGAAGATGGAGTTTAGACGATGGAGCAATGTGGACTTCCCACCCATCTCTTCTCAAGAAACTCGGAGGATAACCATCCCATTCGATTGATCTTGCAAAAAACCCACCTCCGGGGTAAGGTCGGATTTCGAATTGTTGATATCTGTCTCTGTGATCGAATTGCCTAATTTTCGGCTCCGTTTGTTGGGAGTTGAAGCAACACATTCCCACGTCTCCTTCTCTTGAACACGTATACGCTTGCCTATACCGATAACAAACAATATGAAACATAAGAAAGTTCCATAGGTTGGTTGTTTGGCTAATTCTAGTTGTTGTCTAGTTGTAATTACGTGTTTCTTTTATAAATTCTACCGTATCGAAAAAACAGATGTTGGCAAAAATCAACGAAGAAGTTTTTCGTGGCACGCGAATATATTTAAAAAAACAAACAAAACGGTCTCGAAAAATTGAACATAACCGAAATTTAAAATTACCCTTTGTGCCTTCCTCTGGCTTTGACAATATAGTACCGGTTGACCGAGAGGGGTCGGTCAAGAACCGGCACGAACCACACGTTGGTCACGGTAGCTTGCTCGTGCAATGACGAGTGAACCACTTGCAAGATCTTATCAGAAGGGAAAGGGAGTCTCTTGATTTTGTCACTTCTCCACATTTCACAGCAGAAGGAATCCATAGACTCTGATTCACCATCCGAAACTACTAAATGTCCGGAATACGGAACTTCCGGCTGTGTCTGAATCGAAATTGTACCGGGAATTTTGCGGTAGATTGAACGTGGTCTTGTTACATACATTTTCTTTCTTTCTTTTTTTTTTCTTTTTTTTTTTTTTTTTT
>CACSLK010027752.1:13737187-13752056 GCA_902706635.1 Striga hermonthica | reverse complement strand
TTTATCTTTGTGGTAAGTCTGTTTCTGGAATTTCTGGTTTGAAGTAGTAGTTTTGGTTATCATGGCTAAAGGATCATGAGACTCTTGTCAGCTGCCGCTAGTCTAGTTGCCAACACCATATCTAAATTCTTCGACCTCTCATCTAGGATATTCGCCTTCTGTCCTGCCTTTGCGTGCCGGAAGAAGGACGATTGCAGTCGGACTTTTTGTCCCTCCTCGCTATCCGGCCGGCCTAAGGTAGATTTTGTTCCCTTTTGGTTGTTGGGATATTTTGTTCCTCTTTTTTTATTTTCAATTTCAGCTTCTTCTATTTATTTAATTTCCCTCTATTTTTCTGTCATTTTCTTATTATTTCTGTGTATTTGCTTTCAGTTTGAATCTGGCTGAAACGGGCTACTAAAGGGAGAGTGTTGGTGTTGTGGCCCAAATGATATTTTGTTGATGGCCCAATATCCTAACAATTTCTGGCCCAATCTCTTTGGTCTGGCCCAGTTTGGCAGCCCACTACTTAAATGACCTGTTGCCCTAAAGTTTATTCTCCTAACATTAGCAGCCATCTTGTTAGCAGGCTTGAGAATATTCAGGAATTCAAATTATTAGTTGTTATCTTGAGTTCAAGGAGAAAAATTAGCCACATTAAAAAGCCCTAGTGCTTATATATATATCTCTAAGCCATTAGAAAATTGGGTAAGCCCTAAGTTTTCGAACACTTCATGCAGCTTTTGAGAACTCTCTTTGTTACTCTCTTGCTCTGAGACCACACTTTGATTTTTTGATCTCTGAAATTCGACCTTCTTCCATTCTTAGTAGTCCTTGTGATATGGGGTAGTGAGTGGTGTGATAGTTTACTTTGTGTATTCAGCTGAGGGTATTTTAGCAAGAGAGATTTGGGGATTTTGGCGTGCGGGCTGTTTCTCGGGCCGAGAGTTGTGCAACGGTAGGTGGTGTTACCCTGGGTTTGCAGTGCCGGAATTATTGAGGCCAAGGGTCCAATTGATCGGTTCTTTGTCGGATATTCGGTGACTCATTTTGTGGGCTTGACAAGAAGGGGACTGAGCCTGCTTGTTTCCAATCCACATTCGGGCCTCGTACAAGAACAGCAAAAGGGTGTATTCGTTCCTATTTATGTTTTGTTTAATTTCAGCATTTTCAATTCATTTATATTGTTTGGTTGCTGAAATTACTACATTTATTGGTATCTTCTTGTTTCGTCTTGAAGCGATCAAACCGGGACTTGTTCAGGAACAAAAGGGTTGCTGTTCGGGAAGCAAGGGTTGCTGTCCAGCTCCTACAGAGGCTGTCCGGGACCTGCTGGTTGCTGTCCGGGTTCTACAGGGGCTGTCCGGGATCCCCTGTTGACGAGCAGCACCCCCGCACGGCAGACACGAGTGACGGGCAGCCACCTGGGGATGACTGACCGAGACCGTGTGTACGGGCGCTGCAACACAACTGACTACCAGCCTGCCTGCCACCGCGGACAGGTGAACTTGACTTTTACCGTTTTTGTAGTGGTATAGCTGTAGTCCCTTGTAGAAATTACACTTGATGGGAAACTAGCTGTTTGAACACTAGGATACACTAGGACTTGTATGCTATTTATGTGTTAATCGTGCTTAATTTGTGCTAAAAACTACGGGTTTAAATTAGCTTAAAATTAACTTGTGTGTAATTGCTGAAAATTTTGATTTGGGGTGAAAACTGAGGGTTTTAATTGGTGAAAATTTGTGTTGTTCCTTTTTAAAAGGAATTGTTGTCTTTTATGTGAGAAGGTTTCATTTCTACCTTTTAACTTTGCCTTGAAAAATCTAATTTTTCAATTTGACAACAAAAAATGAATATTAAAAATGAATGTGAAAGTGGTTATAATTATATTTTTTTTCTCTCATTTAACTGTTAAGTTTTTCGAATATCTGAAAGGAATATGGGTCTAGTAGTCTACAATAACAACAACAACAACAACAAAGCCTTTTTAGTCCCAAATAAGTTGGGTACGCTAGAGATGAAACCCAAGAAAAACCGTAGTAAGAGAAACACACACAAAAAAAAAGCTCAAAACAAAACAAAACAACACAAAATAAAAAAAAAATAAAACTCAAAAGGAAGGAATTGAAGCGAAAGAGTAAGGAGAAAAATTCACGGTTCCGGCACGTAGATCGCTACTCTCCAAGCGCTCCAAAAGTCTAAAAAAAATGACTCAAAATAATGGACTAGATCAAAATTCTTCTGGCATAGTGCTAATAATGGACTATATCAAAATGACTCAATTAAATTTTAGTGATTCTTCTATTAGTGAAGTTTCTAGAAAAAAAAAATATACCAAACGACACAATGCACCTTGGGTCGCTACGGAAACAGTCTCCTTGTATAATTATAAGGGTAAGGTCTACGTACAACTGACCCCCCAGACCCCAACCTGTTTGGGAATATACTTGGTATGTTGTTGTTGTTGTTGTTGTTGTTGTCATTTCTCTATTCTTCACATAGATAATTTGGTTTTGATATTGTAATCTGCAACAAGGTTAGAAATCTACTTTATATTTTCATTTTTTTTTATTTTTATTTTTATTATATGATTGCTTTCCTTTATCTTTAAGATCATACAATCTTTGAATTTGGTTGACTAAAAATTTAATGATCACAAATTTGGATCATTAAAAGATTGAAAATAAACAAAAAGAAAACAATGTCAAACATCTTATTCTTCACATCTTGTCAATTTGCATTAAACCGAAGTCGGAAAGAGAGACATCGAATCAATAGTAATAAACAATTAAAGCCACTTGGTTGTCTTTCCACAGTCATTTAATTAATTTTATCATGCAACCCAAAAGTACTTGCGTTCTTCCCCTACATTCCACAATTGTTTATCTAATGATGTTATTCAAGTACTAATAGGAAAGTATTAAAAGGATGCTTGTAGACGTGACCAGGTGCCGGGTCAAGGCCCAGCCCGGCCCGGCCCTGCCCGTCGGCCCTCCAACACCCGGACCGCGATCGGCCCGCTAAGAACCAAGGACCGGTTCATAGAACTGGAAACAAAGAATTTGGCCCGACAGGACAAAAATAAAAAAATGGAACCGGGACCGAACCGCGACCCTACGGTTCCGGTTCAACGAACCGGCCCTTAGGAGGCCGGTTCCGGGCCGGTTCGGGCCGGGCCGGTTCGCGGGTCGGACCAAGAGCTGGTTCGGCCCGTGGCCATGTCTAGATGCTTGGATACAAATTTATCGAAAAATATCTAATTATTTTTAATCAGTCACTCATTTATCTCAAATCTAACTCAAGAACTCAAGCCCAATATCCTTAATATTATCCGTATAATTAAATAATATTAATTAATTATTTTTACATATTACGTCGACCTTAATTTACTACTAATCTACTTACAAAATTTTAATTAACCATCAATTCACATCACATCTCTCATACTTTTTGCATTAAATTAATTTTAGTTATTTTATTTTAAATACTATTATAATATAAATTTAAAATCTAACTAGCAACTATCTATACCACTTTTTTCAAAATTAATCATACCAAACCAAAAAATTCAATAAAAACCAAAAAAAATATATTAAGCGTCCCCTAATGTTCTCCCTCTTATTGTTAAGTGCTTTAAATATATTTACACACTTTCTCTAGTTACCAAAATTCTCTTTTTCGATACTTAAAGTGTGTGTGTATGAAAAAATCAATATATACTTAATTCATACACAAAATCTAGTCCCAACTTTAACCTAACTCCACTATTCTCAATATTACTAATATAATTATATAATACTGACTAATCATTTTTAAACATCACATTAACCTTAATTTATTATTCATTTTTAAACATCACATTAACTTTAATTTATTATTCATTTACTCACATAATTTTAATTAACCATGAATTCACACCATCTTTCTTCTACTTCTATATCAAATCAATTTTAATTATTTTATTTTGGATATTATATAATTTGAAATCAAAATTCAACTAACAATTAATCATACCACTTTTTTCAAAGTAACCCTAGTTAAACAAAAAAACTTATTTTGAGCGGATATATTTGTGTACAAACACGCACCAACACACATTTTTTTATTTCATGATATAGTTTGAGATTTTACTTGCACAAGGCTTATCTGATTTGAAAATCTAATATCTATTTTAGAAAAACACAATGAAATCATTCCTGTTAATAAAAATATAAGAACGACTTTTGTGTAATAAGATAGATTACTGATTACCTTTGCTAATCAAACTGATGAGGATTATACAATCAGGCAAGCGGAGGATCCTCTTCATGCTTCATTTTTTAGTTCTTCTATCTAGAAGAAAAATTATCGAAAATGATTCTTGGGAATTGAGATATCATATCACTTGCATTGTTCTAGAAATGTAATACACTGTGATCGAAATCGAAATATTGACCGACATTAAGAGTTGACAACGAGATTCATTAGGCCTCGTCGTGGATTGATAATTGGGGTGTAAGTAGAAATTGAGGAAAGGCGTGGGTAAAAAGGCAGAGAAAAGAAAATGAAAATCTATTACACAAGTATCGATATTTTGGTTATCAAGTATTGATATTTTGGTCATTAGTAACATGATGGAATCGATTTCATTTTTTTTGCCTTGATTTGCACTCACCTTTTTTTCACGTGAATTTTTGCCCACTTTTAAGATTTCTCTCCTATCCATTCACTGACGCCTAATGAATCTCTCCGCCCACCACAATCTATTTAGCTCTTGATAAGGGTCGATATTTTGATTACAATGTATTACATTTTTTGTTTTAAAAAAAATGCAAGTGATGTGATGCCCAATTCCCAAGATTTCGATTTCCGTAATTTTTATTCTAAATTGAAAAATGAAAAAATGTATGTAAGGACTTTGAGGAGAGATTGCCAGTTTGGTACCAGTGTGCTCATTCCCTTCTTCCGAATTGCAGTTTTATCTTAAGTGAATGCTAGTTTTAGTATATAAATAGGGATTTTTATGATTTGGAACACACTATTCAAACTTATTTTCTGTCATTGCTTTAATGATAGATGAAATTTTTAATCATTTTTAGCTTCTATATGGTATCAATTACCAGATTTCTTCAATCCGTTGATTTTCGTTGCATACTACTTTTTTGTTCATTCCTTTCTCGATCAAACCCTATTTTTTTTTTACTTCTCATCGATTCACAAATTTTCACTCCATTTTGGGTTCAAATTAGTCCTAATCTGTTCCGGTATGTTTTTTATTTTATAGATTTGTTCCGATCGATAAAGTATTCAGTTTGTTAACCATGAGTCATTCATCCAATGATCCGTCTTCACCATTTTACCTACATGCGAAAGATAAAAAGATAATCCAAGAGCAGACATTGTTGCCTATTTGTTCACCAGTGAAAATTATGTTGTCTGGTCAAAGAATAAGGTAGCCTTTGTTGATGGCTAAATGGTAACATGCAACTCATCATGTTGTGCATGTCGCTTGGGTTCGTGCAAATTATCTAGTCCTATCTTCGATTCTATACTCTATTGCCAGACATTCTTCTCTCTTTTCTTTGTTTGTCATGCTCAAAGTGTCTGGGACGAAATCAAATCTAGCTATGCTGTAAGTAATTGTCCTAGGGTTTCTCAACTAGAAAAATCTCATTAGAGGTCTCAATCCATTACTCAATATTACATTACATTCAAATCACTTTGAGATGTATATATTACATATGCACCAGTTTAAATGTATTAATGGTGCAATGTCTCAATGATGATATTGGTGTCTTGTTGGCTCTGATTTCTCTCACTTCCGTCCGCTACGTCCTCGGTTTCAATCCCAAACTGGATACTCTTGCCCAAAATCGCCTCCCTCTCTTGTCGAGCCTTTTTCCTTAGCTCGGTATCTCGTCTCGTAATCTCTGGATAATATTTAAATTTTTAAGCCTTTGAAGACATTGTTTTCATTATAAAGAAAATTTTTAGCTCAAACGTGACAATATTCGAAAATAATTTGACGTAAAAACCCGACGTATTTTCTGTTATCACCGGGGGCGATAACAGTGGAACAACGAATTTTCACATAAAAAATTCAACCAAAAACTTGAAAATTGACACAAAATAAACTAACACAAATAAAATCACTATTTATCTTGTGCCACACCCGACAACGGCGCCAATATTTTACTGCGTGTCATTACACGGCAAATTTGAATTTATAAATTTTCCTCGTATAACTCATACTAACTCTAATAACTAGTACTAGTGGTGAGCAAGGGTCGATCCACATGGATTGTGGTATAAACCGTGATTTTATAAAGAAAAAAATATTTAAAATTTGAAATAAATATATTTATATTATTTTCTCAAACTTTGAATTTTTACTTTTAATTCAATATATGCTTACTAGCATAAGTTAATTTGAAAAAATAATTTATATATTCCAACACTAATAAATAAACATTTTGTATATAAAAGAAATCATTAAAATGAGCGAGAGGAAAAATGGCCGGATGGATATATGTTTAATTTAAAAGCAACCTAAAATTAATTGCATACATGCTTTTTGGCTCTATCTTTATGGATAAAAAAAGAAGCTTTTTATTGGCTGAAAAAAAACGGGCGACACCGGTCTGAAACCATTTCCTCCTCTTTCCCCAAATTTTCACTTTCCCCCTCTGAAACCATTTCCCCAATTTTCACTTTCCTTACCCTAATTTCTCCGTCATTTTTTTTTTTCAATCGACTGAAACTATTTCCTCCTTTTTGCCTGATTTTTCACTTTCCTTACTCTAATTTATATTTTTTCTTATCTCATGGATAAAATTAAGCGCACGATGGAAGATTGTGCATTTTTTTTTTCGTCATTTCCAGACCCAACATTTCTCTCGTAAGCTCATGGGTATTTTGAGTCTAGTTTCTCGCTTCGATGGCCAACCACGCACCTGCATTCCCCCACCAGACGAGTCACGGGAGATGTTCAGAGAACCTGCTCGGTCACAGAGGCTCGGCAGCTGTCGATGCGAACCGACTTTGTGCTTCCCATCTATTACATTTCGACTGGAAAAAAGATGAAGGTGAATTGATATCTCAATTCCTAATATTTGAGTTTCATAATCTTTTCTCTTAATAGAAAACTAAAAAAATGCTGGACTCGGAGGCTGACTCGCCGGCCAGCCGCCAGGGTGCCCATCCGCCCACTGCCGACTCTGCCGTTTAACGAGGATCCTCAATTGGGTTCGCTGATAGTCAGTTTTATCACTCATGAGTTTGTAGCAGAGGTATGTCGTAATCTTTAAATCCTTATATTTTTAGTAACAATGGATGATTTGATTGTGTTTTTCTTTTTGGTAGGTCATAGTTTGAGATCAGATTAGTCTTATGCATATGCAGTTAAATTCTCGAACCATGTATTCTATCCATCTGTGTTATAATAAAGTAGAAAGATTTTGCAGAAAGTAAAGGGAATTTTGAGGACTTGGGAGTGCTATCAAGGGAAACAGTGCTACCTAAAACAACTTGTTTATAGGACTTATGTTTTATTTGATTTAATATTGATGTACTGAATTAATTATATGCATTTGAATTAACAATAGTGAATTACCAAATGCATATAGTTAATTCACTACATAAATATCAAAGCAAATAGAACCTAAGTCCTATAAGCAAATTATTTTAGATAACACTGTTTTATTGATAACACTCCCAAGTCATCAAAATTCCCTACAAAATTTTGCTACTACATGATAACTTATGCGGATAGAATACGTGGTTCGAAAATTTACATGTACAAACTGCTCTGATCTCAAACTATGGACCTAGCAAAAAGAAAACAGAATCAAATCATCTATGTTACTAAAAATATAAGAATTTAATAAAAAAGATTACGACATACCTCTACTAATCAAACTCATGAGGGTGATAAATTCGACTATGAGCGGACCCAGTGGAGGATCCTCGTCAAACGACGGAGTCGACAGAGGCTAGATGGGCACACTGGCGGCTGGCCGACGAGTCATCCTCCGAGCCCTGCATTTTTTCAGTTTTCTATTTAGAGAAAGATTATGAAATCCAAATATTGAGAATTGAGATATCAATTCACATTCATCTTTTTACAGCTGAAAGGTCGGTTCATCGACAACTGTCGAGCCTCTGTGACCGGGCAGGTTCTTTGGGCATATCCATGAGCTGACGAGAGAAATGCTGTCTGGAAATGACGAAAGAAAAAAAAATGCACTATCTTCCATCGTGCGCTTAATTTTAAAAAAGATGCCCTATTTAAAATGTTAATTATAAAAATTAAATGAATATGCATGTGTAACATTATTACATTGTACAAAACTTTATGCCAAGATTATTATAAAATTATTGTAATTTAACACTAATCATTTTCATCAATTGCAGGAATCAAACAACTGGAAATTTTATATTGAAAATGTGGAATACTGATTGAGTTGTAAATGATTGGTATTAATAATGTGATATATTGTTTGTAACTTTATTATTATTATTTTGCTTAGTAAATTTCTTTCTTTGTTTTTTTTATGGGGATGCTAAAAAAAATTGAAATGTTAAAGAATTTAAACCCTAATATCAGTGGAATTAAATCCCTAGTAACTAGTGGAAAACAATATTAATTGGCAACATATTAATGTGAAATAACAGTAATTAAAATACCTTATTTACTTCTTAGAAGCACAACATGGGCCAGGAAACTACAGAATAAATGAAAAAAATTTACCATTTTAAGCCAAAAAAAGATTTAGGAGTGAAATGTTTATTAAATAGATAAAATTAAATGCAGAGCTAGAATTATATATATATATATATATATATATATATATATATATAGATTTCGAGTCACAGTTTTGCTATGAAGCCAATAATTGGCTCCTTAGTGGAGTCAATCTTCTATATACAACAAATAAACGTATCATATTCTCTGATTACTTAAATAACACGAATATAATTTTGTAAATATGGTAGGTTTATTTGTTTTACATACAAAGTTGGCTCACTATGAAGCCAATCGTTGGCTAGCAAAACCGTTTCGAGTGAATACAACTTGAAATACAAACTTATACATATGTAAATATAGATATACGAACTAAACTATATATATGCCACGAATATTCCGAGAAAAAAAAAACAAAAATTTAGCTAGTTAAACGAATATGCTCTAAATAAATCCAATAATTCGTCTATTTGGCCCAACATAGGAACTACTACTCCGGTCTGTTCTATCATTTTCTAGATGATCGGATAACCCTAATTTCGCCATTTTTCTCAACACGGGGAAGAACATGTGGATCCAGGAGAAAATGTCGCCAAACCCAGAAATGGCGCTGTCGATCGCTGAACCACAGAGGCTCAAGCAATCTCCGCGTGATACACCGGCCTGTCAAGTCGCAATGCCCGACCAGATGGATTTTCCAATCATCTCCACCTCTCCTGAACAACAAATTGAGGTATATGCTGGAGTTTGATCATTTATATGGTTAGTATATGGTGTCTCAATTCCAACAATTTCAGGTGAGGACTGAGCAGAGATCCCGCGCCGCAATACCCCTTGGGCCGACTCGGGGTGATGAGGATCCCCCGCTGGCTCATCTGATACTCGACACTATCTTGCTCCTCGCATTGTTGAAATGTAGTAACATGTTATCATTTTTATTTAACAAAGTCGTTTTTGCACTTTTAGCAACATATATAATTTCATTGTTTTTTTTTCCCCTAGGTTCATGGTAGTCTCAAATCAGCCTGCCTTTGCCTTTCTTGTGCAGGTAAATTCTCGAACCAATCTCTAGGTCCAATGTTTCAGATCAGTCTTCCTTACGCCATAAGTCACAATGTATAAGTTCAAAAAATTCTGAAGCTATTGATCTGTTATTTGCAAAAGGTAGTTTCTTATGTCTAAGCAAAATGACAAGTATCACAAGGTAAGCTAGAAAGTTTTTGCATGTCAAGTTAGATCATTCAGGTAAAGTAGCAAGTTTTTGAAAAGAATGACCTAGTAATTATGTCGTAGTTCAGAAGTTGAAAGTACATGAACATAGTTACTAAAAAAATCTATTACATGAGTATCCGTGTTTTGGTCATCAAAAACATGAGAGAACATTAGCAAGAGGTACATGTGTGGAATTAGAGATAGGCAATCCAGTTGGAAGGGTATCCAATCACTTGATAATGCTTCTCAATTGGATGGTTATAGCCACCGTGATTTCTTTTTGTTTTTAGGAACATTGTTTTTGAAGTACTTTGAACCATGAGAAGAATTAGCTAGCATAGCAACCTAATAAAAAATTTTGAAGTGTTTTGAAGATTTCTTTGACAGAAAAAGCTTTGGATAATGAAGTCAAAGGAGCAGACAATAGAAAATGACTTCGAAGAGCAAAATATGAGTCATTTAAACAAACCAGGAACTTCATAACATAGTAATTTTGTTGAGACAATCATTGGTTAAATATAGCACAAGAACAACCAGACATTGACATTGCAGCACAAGTACATCTAAACTTGTCTATTTGTGATATATACATCCCAAGTGATTTGAATGCATTGTAATAATGAGTAATGGACTGAGACCTCTGATGCATAGAACTTAAGGATTTTTCTAGTTGAGAAACCCTAGGACCCACTACTAAGAGCATAGTGAGATTTGATTTTGTCCCGAACACTTTTAGCATGAGAAAAAAAAAAAAGGAGAGATTGATGAATGAATGTCATTAGCAATAAAGTATTGAATCCAAGATAGGACTAGATTATTTGCACGGACCCAAACCACATGCACAATATAATGAGTTGCATGGTTAAAGGTTACCATTGACCCATCGACAAAGGCTACCTTGTTCTTGACAAGACAACATAATTTTCACCTGGCAACAATAATGTCTGCTCTTGGATTGTCACTTGCATGTAGGTAAAATGGTAAAGTCGGATCATTGGATGAATGACTCATGGTTAATGGATCGAATGCTTAATCGATCGAAACAAATCGGAACAGATTTGTAAAATCAAAAACAAATCGGAACAGATTAGGACTAATTTGAACCAAATCGAGTGAAAAATTGTGAATCGATGAGAACTCGGAAAAAATAGGATTTGATCAAGAAAGGAATCGAACAAAAAAGTAGCATGCAACGGAAAATCAAGCGGATAGAAGAAATCTAGTAACTCATACCATATTGAAGCTAAAAAGGATTGAAATTTTTTTGGTACAAAGAGAGGAGGCACCATCAGATAGTTATTTTTTTAATCCCTATTTATAGACGTGGCCACGGGCCGGGTGACTCGGACAAACCCGTTATGTCTAAACATTACAAAAGTGAGGGCATGAGTTGGTATGATGCTCAAAGTCTTAACCAAGACGATGACGAAATTCAAAAACCAGAATCTGGCATATGTCCAGAGATAGCTAGCATGAATTTTCATGTGCCATTTGCATACTTTATTCCAGAATTTTCATGTGCATCATGTTCTCATGTACCATTTGCAGAATTTTTTTCAGGTGCATCATGTTCATGTATTCTAACCCTTGGGGACTCGAACAATCCAAAGTCGACTTCACTTGGAATATTAATCATATACCTTTATGCTCTAGGTCAAGTTTCATAAGCTAAAACTAGCATTAAGTTATAGGATAACCATATGGTATGTTAACAATTGACTTGTATCTGTATATTTTGGATCATTCAAATGTATTAGTGTTGTTTTGCATAAGTTATGCATTTTCATTTTTTATTGTGTTTCATACTTCTTCACGGTAGTCCTAATTTTTCGCACCGAATAATATGTTGTGTTAAATTGCAGTTTCAGCTAGCTGAAAATTGAGTGACCAGGAAATGAAAAAATTGTATTACCATAATGAATGGGATTTTTTTTTTTTTCTTTTGTGTTTCTTGTCTCTGCAACACCATTGAGTAAGCAAGTATGTTATGTTTTGTGGTAAAGTAATATGAAGATATTGATGTTATGTCTTGTAGGAAATTTGAACACGGCTTATTGCTCTAACCTGTGGTGTTTAAAACAAAGTGAGAATGCTTAGTAATGCGTATCATTGTTTTTAATAAAAAATGTATTTAGAAAATAAATATATATGTTGGTGGATTACTATTTATTCTTTAGTCATCAAAATTATTAAATTAATTGTAGTTTTAGGCTTAAAGATATTGTTGACCGTAATTTTATGCATGAATCTGACGGGCACTTTCCGTACAAAATTGATTATTTTATTTTGTTGTGTGTTTTAGGTTGGTCAAATGTTACGTTTCTAAGTTATCTAATTGGTCAACTAAATCAGCATGTTTTGTGAATCTTCCCAATTTTAGTAGAATTTTGGAAAGTATGTGAGCCTTAATAGAATTCTATAGGTATTTTTGTGAATCTTCTCAATTTTAGTAGAATTTTGGAAAGTATGTGAGCCTTAATAGAATTCTATAGGCATTAACTGGATATCTAAACAAATACGACTTCTCTGTTTTCAATTTCAACCTGAAGAGCCGATTAGGCATTCTTTTCCTCACTCTTCAGACCCATTTTTCCGACATCATCCACCAAATCAGACAACCTCATCCTTCCACTTTCTTTGAATTTGCAGCATTCGTGGATGAAATATACACAAACCAAAAAAAAAAGAAATTCATGATCTTGTTTAAACTTCAAATTTTCAAAATAGAGGTCTTACTTTATTTCGAGTAGTGTTTATATAATTGATGTGATAGTGGCTTGAAATGAAAGTAAGGACTCTATTTTGAAATTTTGAAGTTTAAACGAGAACATTTTTTTTTGGTTTGTGTCTGTTTCATCTCGATATGAAAATAAAGCCTCTATTTTGAAAATTTGGAGTTTAAACGAGAGCATTTTTTTTGTTTGTGTCTATTTCATCCATGAATGTTGCAAATTCAAAGAAAGTGCAAAGATGGAGTTGCCTGATTTGGTAGATGATGTTGGAAAAATGAGTTTGAAGAGAGTAAGGAAAAGAATGTCTAATCGACTCTTCATGTTGAAGTTGAAAAACAGAGAAGTCGTATTTGTTCAGATATCCAGTTACTTAATGCCTACATAATTCTATTAAGGCTTACACTACTCTCCAGAATTCTACTAAAATTGGGAAGATTCATAAAATATGCTAATTTAGTTGTGATAACTAAAACGTATTATTTGACCAACCTAAAACACACACCAAAATAAAATAATCAATTTTGTATGGAAAGCCGATAAGGTGCTGTCAGATTCATGCCTAACATTACGACCAGTAATATCTTTAAGCCTAAAACTACAATTAATTTTGATGACTAAAGAATAAATACAAAATAAATAATCCACCAACACATATATTTATCTCCTAAATCTATTTTCCTATTAAAAGCAATGGTACGCATGACTAAGCATTTTCAATTTGTTTTATCGGACAAACACCACAGGTTAGACCGATAAGTCCCAAAGGTGTTGCAGGTCAAGAAACACACAAAAAAAAAACCATAAATGTAATACAATTTTCTATTCTGGTCACTCAAATTTCCAGCTAGCTGAAACTGCAATTCAACACAACATATTATTAGGTGCAAAACGTTAGGACTAATGTGAAGAAGTATGAAACACAATAAAATCAGAACTTACGCAACACAGATACCAATATAGTGATAGAAGTCAATGGTTAACATACTATATGGTTATCCTAGAAGCGAATGCTAGTTTTAACTTATCAAACTTGACCTACAACGTGTATGATTAATATTCCAAGTGAAGTCGACTTTTGATTGCTCGAGTCCCCAACGGTTAGAATACATGAACATGATACACACAAAATCCTGCACATGGGAACATGATGCACATGAAAAAAAAAATTGCGTGAACAAAAAAATTTAAAGCTCATTTTGTCGGCTCGGCTCAAAATGAGAATTTATATATAATTTTCTGTTGTTTGGTTCGTTAAAGCTCGAATTTGTCTCGTTATAGGTGTTAAACGAGCAAAGCTCGAGCTCGATTTCAGGCTCGTTTATTTAACAGACCGAGCTCGGATCAGCTCATTAAGGGCTCAAGCTAGAGCACCCTAAACTCGAGCTCGGCTTGGCTCGTTTATAGCCTACTTGCTGCCAAAAAATGTCTTTTGCTCTAATTATACAAAGTTTTTGTTCTCCAAGTTTTTGGTAACTCTAAAAGAATCCGAATTGGTTTTGTGAATTATCTATACAAATGTGAGAAAAAGGTAATTAGATACATTGCACGATGTATGAATTTTTTCTCTGTTTTCAGTTACATACTACGGAGATAAAGGATACTTTGTCCAGCCTTCTCATACATACATATGAGAGGAAGACTGGTATTGAAGATATTCGCCAACGCCATATTGTCCAGCCTTCTCATAAATAAATGAGAAGAAGAGAGACTTCACTGGTATTGAAGATGTTCACCAACATGAGATTTTGATATTTACCAATTTCACCAACATGAGTAAATTTTGTGTCTTTTGTTCAGGAGGACCTTACAGACTTTCATAGCTTCGAATGAGATTTCACCAGGCACCAAAATTTCAGGTTATTTGTTTACTCTGTTATGAAAATCATGATTTATGTTGTCTTTTTACAGATTCTTTTAATAGATTGAGGTGCTTGAAGATAAAATAACCGAAATGAAGGTAATATGCTTAACTGACTACTACTCTTTTATATAAGCAACAACTGCTTATGTTGTTGATTTCCATCGACATTGCCCTGTTGCTGTCAAGAATATCTTTTTTGCTCTAATTAGATATAGTTTTTGTTCTCCAAGATTTTGGTGATGCTAAAAGAATCCGATTAAGTTTTTTGACATATAGGTACGAACGAACTCTTCAGTTTGTTTCGGTAATGGTTACTCGCAAAATGAGACTGATTAATATATTTTATGATTGGTGTTGTGT
>CACSLK010027752.1:13703784-13718106 GCA_902706635.1 Striga hermonthica | reverse complement strand
TTTTTTTGGGTCATCACATTTTCATTTGCCTATATTTAGGTGGTCACACTACAATTATGTTGTTCTTCTTTAGGTGCTTAAAGTAAAATAGGGGAAATTATAATGATTGAAAAGTAATAGAAAAAGCAGAATTTACAGCACCCAATCAAAAATTGATAATATTATTTCCTTTGTTGAAAAAATCAATTTATCTAAGTGTGCATATTTTTTATTATTGGATCAAGAACAAATATAAATGTGTGTGATGCAAGGTAAGATATATAAAACGAGTTGTTAATCAAACAACCAGATAAAGTACTCAAAATCGGCATTTCAATTAATATTAACAAGCTGCGCTATAAAAAATCATATAAAAATTTAAATTTTTCGAATCTTGACAATTCGAAACGAGTTAAATTCACGAGTTATTTGTTTTATTCAATATGGTAAAATTAATTTGCCCTTCATCATGCTTGTGTAAATTTTTTATATTTTATAAAATAATGGTAAAGGGGAAGGTTACCAAACCCACTATCAAATATCAAAGCAACTATTTATTTTTTTATTTTTTTATAGAGATTCTCACATTCTTTAAAAGAAAATAAATTATTTATTATTTTTTTTTTCTTTTTTTTTGTGACTTTATTGTATGGCCTAACTCAGGGAATGTTGGATTCCCTTGTCTCCTATGCAATTATTCTGTGCATCATAAATATGGGTGCACCCATTAACTTTTAATTAATTCAGAAAATATAAATAAATAAATAAATAAATTGTAGTATTAATATCATTACATATGAGTTCACAGGGATAATGACAAGATTATGTTGTACTTAACCCAAGACTACAGTTTTCCATGCATAAGATGACTATGTAATGACTGACTGGACCCATGTAAAGATATAATGTTGATTGTTTTGTCGGGTATTGGTTTTGTCTTGATTATTGTTAAAAGAAATTGAAATCCTAATGGAATACTAGGAGATTCTCAAATATAAGAAATTATTTTATACTTCTATAAAAATATGTAGTTAATTAGACATGGCTAGGTGCCGGGTCTGGGCCCGGCCCAGCCCGACGGGTCGGCGGGCCTCAATTGTTGGGCCCGTAACGGATCCGGCAATTCATAGGGTTGATTCATTTGGACCGGCCCGGCTGTTCGTTGAACCGCCAGGTTAGAAAAATAAAATAAAAAAAAAAACAATTATGACCCGTCGGAAAAATCAGAACCGGACCCGACGGGTCAAAAAAAAAAGAGAGCCGAGACCGAACCGCATGGGCACGGTCCGGTTCATAGGCCCACGCGATTTCAGGCCGGTGCCGGTTCGCGGGCCGGGCGCTGGGTCGGGCCGACCCGTGGCCATGTCTATAGTTAACATGTTTTGATTGTTTTAAATTTTAAAATTAAGTTAATTAATTCATTTATTCTATGTTGAGTTAGTTTCAATACAATAGATATGACAACTTGTGTTGTTGTGGTATGTTTATGTTTAACTATCATGTTTTTATGTCATTTAGTCAAGTTGAAAAATAATGTTTTTGGTATTTATTTATACTTTATTAAAATAATACACCTATAAATATTATTATACAATTCATTTTTTAACAAACACTATAACAAAATGTGACCACTACTAATTTAAGAATCTTCTTCTATATATATTATTATTATTTTTTTATTTGTCCATCTTTTTACAATTTTATCCATCGTGGGTTAATTTAAAGTTAGTAAAAAAAAAAAAAAAATTATTTTCTTGACAAGCACCTGACCCGTGACAGGGCATGCTTAGCTATAGTCAGTCTCCTTTGACACAGCACAAAAGCCTCACTTTCAACTTTCCCTTTGTGAAGAAAATATGAGAGCCCTTTGGCAAACCTATACAAAAAAAAAAAAACCCACTTATCCCTCCCTTGAGATTTGAGATACCAATTTGAATGCTTTCAGAAAAAACAAGCAATCAAACCCAGTTTCTGAGCTTCATTTTTCATCAATGGCAACAACAAGAACATATATGGAAATGGAAAAACCACTCTCAGCCATCATATTTCTCTGCTTTTTTACCCCTGCCATTGCTTTGCTCTCACCCAAAGGTGTCAACTTTGAAGGTAAAAATCACAACCCTGATTAAAAAAAAAAAAAAAAATTATTTTTTATTTTTTATTTTTTAAAAATCTCAATCATTTTTTTCTGATATAAAAAGGAAAAAATAAAAAGATTATACAATCTTGTTTTGGTCTTGTTTATTTATTTGTTTGTTTGTTTTGATTCCTGCAGTGCTAGCTTTGATGGGCTTAAAATCTGAACTAAGGGATCCTCATGGGGTGCTTGATAATTGGGATGCAAATGCAGTTGATCCATGTAGCTGGGCTATGATTACTTGTTCCAGTGATAATGTTGTTAGTGGCATGTAATAGTTCTTCACACTTTTTAAGATTTTCTGAATTTTTTTTATTTATTTATTTTTTATTTTTGAAGAAATTGAGGAAGAATTTGTTAGGATGTTCATTTATGTTTATAATGGGGTGATGTTTTTGCTCTGCAGAGGAGCTCCTAGTCAGAATTTGTCAGGCTCTTTATCTCCAAGTATTGGGAATTTGACAAATCTTCAGTTTATGTAAGTGTAAAATTATTAAAAAATTTGTTTCAAGATTGGATTTTTATTTATTGTGTATGTATGATGAGCATTTCATCATTTTATTTTATCTTGTTTTGCAGATTATTACAGAACAATAACATAACAGGAACAATCCCAGCTTCAATTGGAAACCTAGTAAATCTCAAAACAATTGATCTATCAGACAATCTCTTCACTGGCAGCCTCCCTAGCACTTTAGGACAATTGAAAACTCTTCAGTATATGTAAGCATTTAAAAAAAAAAAAAACTCGGTTATTTTCGACATTTTTTAACATTCGAAATTCATTTTTCGAAGAATTTTATAATCTTGTTCATGATTTGTTACCTAAACTGTAACAGGAGGCTCAACAACAACAGTCTCTCTGGAGGGATTCCAATGTCACTAACTGACTTGACAGAACTTTCTCTTATGTAATTCACTTGTTCTTTGTTAGCAAATTTTTATGATTTCATTACATTAAATGCAGTCACTCACTTATTAATTATATGTTTGTGTGAATTTAGGGATTTGTCTTACAACAACTTGTCTGGCCCGGTGCCTAAGTTCCCTGCCAAGACATTCAAGTAAAGATTTCTTAAATTTCGAAAAATATTACATTCTTGATTATTTGTCCATGTTGTAAAATGGACATTAGAATGTATATAACATCTTTTTTTTGAATGTATTTTTTAGTCTTATTGGAAACCCGATGATATGCCTCACGGGATCCGAGGCGCCGTGTGCCGGCAGCGTGACATTGATGCCGACATCGATGAATATGAATACCTCACAATGTAAGTTTTAAGTTAAACATTGATCTTTAACTTTTGTTTTTTATTTTGTTGAACAGTATCTTTATAATGATAGTTGATATACTTATATGTTCTCCCAACAGCTACTCTTGCTTCAACCAAATCAAAACGTCGCAATCTTGGAATCGCAATTGGGTCGAGCCTTGGTTGCATTTGTCTACTTATCTTTGTATTCGGACTTTTCTTGTGGAGAAGATATAGACACGACCAGCAAAAGTTCTTCGATGTTTATGGTACGAACTAATGATAAAATTCCATGAAATTCAAATTTTCATGATAAATTATGCTACTTATAGAAAATAGAAAGAATGAGAAGTACTATTTATTGATTGTGTGTGTGTATATGTCGAATTTCATATTTATTAAGTTCTAAACAAAATCCTCTTATTTTTCTTTCTTTTTTTTTAGACCGTCAACACGAGGAAATCTCGCTCGGGAACTTGAGGAGGTTCCAACTGAGGGAGCTTCAAATCGCAACAAACAACTTCAGCTCGAAGAACATTTTAGGAAAGGGCGGTTATGGTAATGTGTACAAGGGCCACCTGTCAGACGGCACGGCCGTGGCCGTGAAGCGGCTCAAGGACGGCAGCACGGCCTGCGGTGAGCGGCAGTTCCAAACCGAGGTCGAGATGATTAGCTTAGCTGTCCACCGTAACCTCCTAAGGCTGTACGGTTTTTGCATGACGGCCCACGAGAAGCTTCTCGTGTACCCTTACATGGCCAATGGCAGCGTTGCGGCACGTCTCAAAGGTAACTTAGACGAACTTTTTTAAAAAGCTCGAGCTTATCTTATATGCTTCATTTGGGTAGCTTTTCAAATGAGGCAATTGAATTTTTTATTCCAACTAGCTTATCAGCTAACTTTGCTAAACACTTTTACCATATAAGCTAGCTTTTCATTCATCAGTTCGAAATTCACTTAGAAGCTATAAGTTGGCTTATCAGCTAGGTTTAGCAAGCATAGCCTTACTAATATGCTAGTGTCTCACCATTTAGGCTGCAATGTGGGCTATTATTAGTTAATAATATAATTCTATTTATGTGATGGAATAATAGGAATTGATACTAAACTACCCTCAGAAAAGAGGAGGGAGAAAGAAAAAAGCAAAAACACAAATACTAGAGCTACTCTGCATTTTGGATGTTTGAGGTTTTTTGCATGAGTTTAACTTATATATATTGTATCGGTTTAATTATTTCCCGTACCCCTAAACTCTGACATTGATTTTTCGACTTGAGCAGCGAAACCAGTACTGGGGTGGCCCGCGAGAAAGCGGATTGCATTGGGGGCTGCAAGAGGATTGTTATACCTGCACGAGCAATGCGACCCGAAGATAATCCACAGGGACGTGAAGGCGGCGAATATTCTGCTCGACGAGTATTGCGAGGCTGTGGTGGGTGATTTTGGGCTGGCGAAGCTTCTGGACCACCAAGACTCACACGTCACGACAGCTGTAAGGGGCACTGTGGGCCACATCGCGCCCGAGTATCTCTCCACGGGCCAGTCGTCTGAGAAGACTGACGTATTCGGGTTCGGGATTCTCCTCCTCGAGCTAATCACGGGACAAAGGGCATTACAATTTGGAAAATCGGCTAATCAGAAGGGGGCCGTTCTTGATTGGGTGAGCACTCGAAAAAAAATAAATAAATAAAAAATTCAAGAAACGACTGATTTCTCGAAAAATGATGAAAAAAACAAGTTCCTATATATAGATATGTGATCTTTACCTATATTATGGTTTTTTTAGGTGAAGACGCTACACCAAGAGAAGAAAATCGACGATATTGTGGACAAGGACTTGAAGAACAACTTTGACCGGATCGAGGTGGAGGAGATGGTCCAAGTGGCTCTTTTGTGCACTCAATATCTTCCCGGGACGAGGCCGAAAATGTCCGAGGTGGTTCGCATGCTCGAAGGGGACGGTCTTGCCGAGAGATGGGAGGCTTCGCAGAGATTAGATTCTCACAAGTTCAAGACGCAAGAGCTTTCCTTGTCCGAACGGTATTCGGACCTCACGGATGATTCTTCGTTACTTGCTCAAGCAATCGAACTATCCGGTCCTAGGTGAAGCCGAAAACCAAAAATCGAAATCCGAAACGAACGATCGAGAACTTCTCTCAAAGGGAGAGAGGTTCATATAGAATGATAGTTGAAGGTTATGAATCTTGGAGCATGTTTTTGGTTATTATTATTATTTTTTTATTTATATAGTAGCATTTTGGTACATAGTTTATGGTTTTTTTTTTGGTTAGAGTAGTTGATTTGATTGTGAGAAAAACATAACTTAATTTTTTTTTTTATTTTTTTAATTTGAGTGATTTTTGAGTTTGATATTTTCTTTTTCTGTGGTGATAAATAAACATCATCAATTCATTTCTTGTTTCTATATTTTTAGGTATCAAACCTGAAAGATGTCACACTGTAAATAGAAAAATCCCATTCCATAGGTCATGAGCATACAATATCTTGGTTAGTGGTTATTAATTGCAATGAGATTTTACCCATGTGACCATTTTGACATATCAAGTATCTAAGATTAGTTTGGAACATATTTATTTACATGATAATTAATTGATGTTAATTTCATCTTTTTTATTAATTTTTTATTGCAATGTCATAATTTTATTATAACTATGATGTGGGAAAGAAATATTTAAAATAATTTTATAAACGCCTATTATGAAAGAAAATAGAAGCACTTAATAAGATAACCTCAAGGAAATGCAGAGCCTCGTGGGCTAGTATGCACCTGTGCGATGCAGAAAATATTAGTAATAAATACGAGGCTCTTACGCACCCGTGCGATGCAAAAGATACTAATAAATAATTTTATTCCGAGAAAGCAATATTAAAAACAATTTTATAAAAAAAATACAGTGTTAATATTATGAATTGAATATTGAGCAACTTGAACATAATATATAAGTCACAACTTCAGAATTTTTATATAAAAAAGCACAAATTCGGTTGGAAAATTTTTATATGGGGAGTTGGAGGAATTTTTTTTAGGGGTAGTCAGGTGCAATAATTGCTAAATGGGTAATATTTATTTATCTTTTTCTAAAATTTTATACGTCATTACACCGAAAATATTGATAGTGATTCTCTAAATATTATTTAAATTGCATGATAATTAAAATTTATATTATTTAAAATTGAATAATTCAAACTTAAATATTATTTAAATAAAAGTTTGATTGAAATTATAATATTTTAATTAAATAAATCAAACCAAAACCATATTACAATTTATCAATAAAAAATACATGAGTATGTTTACATTAATACTAATACGTCTTCAACTCTCAAAAATTAGTAGAAAGTAATAACTTTCATATATCCTTCCAAACACTATGAAATAATGAGAATAGAAATAAAATAAAAAAACTCAATTTAGTTTTATTTGTTTCATATTTACTTTCTTTTAGAAAGAATATTTAAAAATTTTTTATTTATTAATTTAATTTTCACATGTGCTCATTTAGCAAATGTGGGTCATTGGAAAATTTTATTGGGCCGATACGTATTTCTTATTGGATTGATCTAGATACGGCCCTGCAACCAGCTTACATCCCTGCCATTGCTAATATTAAACAACTAGTACGTGTACTACACGGTACTTGTTAAAAAAATTGTTTTTAAAATTAAATAATAATAACACAATTATTTAAATATATGTATTTATTAGACTAATATGAGGTTTTCATACAAATAATGAGCCGATTGAGATCTTGCAAAATAAATCAAGGTTACATTAGTCAATCAATATCATTACCAAAGGTTCTTATACCTTAAGGTTATATTAGTCAAACTATTATGGAATTACCAATTTAGTTTTTTGATATTTTTGGAATATCCGAACCTAAATTTTTGGATTTAGAATAATATTATTTTTTATCCAAACCAAACTACGAAACATGTTTTTCCGCAAAGTAGGATTTCGTAGCGTGTGAAGCGGCCATTTAAGCTCAATGCATTCTGCAATTATATATAGAAAGGATAGTAGATATACTAATGTGCAATCTTATTTGCAGATGTAACTACTAGATAATTAAAGTACGGATGAAAATGATATTTGCTCTCACATTGCGTCGGTTACGGGCAAGTGAAGAAAAGGAGCGAAGTTCGAACGGTGTCCGATCCCTTGCGGCAATTGAGCATTCCCTTAAGGAGTGGTTGGAATATGCTCGACCCTCTATGACTGAACTTCGCTTCGTTTCGTTCGTTGTGTTAAAGACGCTACAAGGAGAGGAGAGCAAAGTTGAGTAGTGAAAAAATACAACCCATCTAAAAAGAGATAAATCGTGTCTCACATGGGCATCAACCACCCCTGCCTCCACCAAACCCCCAATCGCCGTCTCTAATTTGAACTTCTTTCATGGCTATTTACTTCAGTTCGAGCGTGAGGGACTTGAGGATGTGCGAAGCAGCGTTGTTCGAGTCGAGCGCGATAGCCGGGTCGGCTTCGGCCTTGTCCGGCCAACGACGAAGACGACGTCAGAGGTGAAGGATCTAGCTTGGGAGATTTCTAGGGTTTTCGTGAATTCAGAGATTGATTTGGAAGTTTTCACAACTCAATTCATCCCCCAAAACCCAACGACCGACGACAAACGCCGGAGCCCATAAACCGTCGGAGCCGGGCTTTTCCCACCAAATCGATAAGCGAGTTGGTTCATTCGTGTGGTGGTAGTTCGAGGTTGCTCTTTGGGTGCTTTTTTTACTGTTAGTTTTTGTGTGTGCTTCGTATTTTTATGTTTTGTGTTTTGTGTGTTGGTTTTCCTTTTAAATGTTGTATTATCCACTAAATAGAGCATCGTATTATCGTGAGTGCGTTTGTGGTAGTTTAAGCTTCCTTTGGAATGTCATCTCACTAGATTTAGCTTTGTAGCTACTTAATCCGATTGTTACTGACTTTTCGAAAAAAAAAAATAAATAAAAGTTATTGAGGTTAAAATTAGGTAAATTATTATTATTATTTTTTTTTTCACAACTTGGTACATAGGTTCTAGCCCAACATCTGAGTGCAAACTTCCCAATAAAAGCTATATTTTAATGGGCTATTGGTCCAAAACACTTTTATAAAAATGTGGGCCTCTTATTAATGCCTGTTTTTTAAGTAGCAGCCCACTTAAGTAAAAATTCAATTCTGTAGTGTCCGATTTGGTAATTTTTATTTTGAGATTTTCGACCAGGTCTTGAATCATGATGCATTTTTATTTTTATTGTATTTCCACCGGATGACATTAAAAACATTTATTTTAATCTTATAACCTTCAATGGAAAACGTGTTTGCATTTTTTTTTATAAATACAATGAAACGAAATCGTAATTAGCAATAATTCAAAAAATAAAGATTCTTAAATAGAATTACAAAAAAACTATAAAAAAGGACTAAAAATAAAAGATAAAAGATAAACACGAAGAACACAAAATTTAAACTATAAAACTACTAAAAATATAAAAAGATTCTTGAAACTTGAAACACGATTGTAATATCATTATATTACTAACAGGAAATGTACGATCTCGTTATGGAACCATTCTGTCGGAGTTTGTAACCGTTAGATCAATTATTCCCGACGATTACATGATAATTTAATGGTTACAAATCCTGACGGAATAGTTCTGTAACGGGACTGTAGCATCTTCCCTAACTATAAACATCTGAATATAAAATCTTCATAATTTCCTTTTACCTTGTATATAACTAATAACCCCATCATTTTACTAATCCCATATGCACAAATTAACACCAATAATAATATACACTCAACAGAGCAAAAGATATAACTACAAGAACAAATTGCAGCAGCTCTTCAATTAACCACAACAAAATACAGACAAAACATTCATCCCTTTATTTTGTCTTATAATTTCTGTCCCTGAAAAAAAGAACAGGAAAATGTAATAAAACCATGCACTTAAAATGAAGGCACAATGCCATATCCAACTTCCCCCATTACAGATGAACAAAACATCTGATCAACTTCGACGTCAACACTTTCGGTTCTCTTCGCAAACCGGCCTTTGATCCGTGGCCTAGTTTCCGCGTACGCCTTTCTTGATGCGTACCTAATCGTCTTCTCAAACTTCCTCGTCTTTTTCTTCTCTCTGTACCTCAGCACCCTGGCCTGACGTTCCATTGGGCTGAGTTGGGCCGGAATTTGCAATAGTGGGCCCGTGAATAGGTCGATGGCCCTATTCGGCGGCCTCGTGTGGGGGTCCAAGTTTCCGCTCATCGTCGATTCGGGCACTGCATCCACATCCAACGGCGAGAGTGAAATCTGTAGTTAAACAAATTTTGAACAACGATTTGAAGTTACTTAAGTAAATAAAATGAATTATAAACCTTAGCAAATGAAGCTCTTATATTTTGAAGCTAAATTAGGTTTTTTTTTTTTTTTCAATTCATTATATTTTATTAATTGACTAAACCTCAAATGTTATATGTTTATTTTATTCTTGTATTTTTTTCTAATTATTCATAAATTTAAACATATTGTGAACATACTAGTGTATATTCGTGATACATATATGATTATGATACAAATATTAATTATTAGCGTAAGTGTTGGTACTAACTATAAATTACCACACATGCTTGAGATTGTTATACATATGAATAAGCACATGCAGTACATATTATTTTCATTCCTTTCGATCTATAAATCAATAAAAATTAAATTTAAAAATTTTTAAAATAGTACTGTACTCAAATTACCATCAAAATATATAGAATATTTTTAAATTTTGCACTCAAAAAGAAAAAAATAAATAAAAAATGAGAAGAGCTCACGGTATGAGGTATCGTGGCCGGATAACCATATCCCACGTTTGAAGACTCATAATCCAGCCCTAACTGTATAGGCACCACCCTATCACCGCCGCCAAAGCCGCCCTTATCTTGAACTGCACTGCCGTTCGCGTATCCCTGCTCGCCGCCGTCGTTGTACTTGCCTTCTCCGGACACGTGGCACGATCCAAAGTCTCCCAGGTCAAAGTAATCGTCCACCACCTCCCCACAAAACTCCGCCGGGTCGCCGCCGCCCTTGAGCGGGTTCAGGAGCAGCCACGACGCCACCTCGTCATCCTCCTCCGCCGGAGGGGATATGGGGACGCGGTGGTGGCGGCGAGCGAGGGGGTTGACGGAGTGGATCTCGGCGTCGCAGGCGGTGCATAGGGAGGCGGCGTCAGCCTTGCAGAGAAAGACGGCGGGGGCGCTCTCACAGGCCTCGCAGAGCAGCGCCTGCCGGTCGCGGATTGGGGATAAGAGCCACCTGCTTCCGGATGAATCCCCGCCGTGGAGGTCGCCGGAGGTGTTTTCAAGCCTTGGCATTTGGTTTGAGGGTTGCAGTGTTATTTTTTTTTATTTTTTATTTTGTTTTGCGCGTGTGAGAGAGTTTATAGTGTATGGCGGGGAAGGGGAGGAGAATCGAGGAGAGGACACGTGGCAGAAAAATAGTGGGTGTGAGAGGGTAGTACAGAAACTTGTGGCTGGCATAACTTGTGGTGGGTTTTTAGATTATGATGTTTTTCATTCAAGCGGTCAAATTAATTTGTATGCTAAGACTAAAGAGCGGGCTTTCGGATTTTAATTTTAGGAAGATGCTAAGTTCCCGTTATGAATTATTCCATCGCGATTTGTAACCGTTAGATCGTCACTTAACTGTCGGGTTAGTTGATCTAACGTTTATAAATCTCGACGGAATAGTTCCGTAACGGAACCGTCCTTTAATTTTGATGTTGATTAAAGGGACTGAATTGAACTTTGGCACCAAAAATGGTGCATTATAATTTATTAAGGTCATCATCAACATACATTAAAATACCGGCCCACATGAGGATCATTACAATTCAATTAGTCAATATCATATGACAAACCCATAAAAGTGTATATGTTAGGATAAAATTTGATTTTGTACCCATTTTGCGGTTTTATTTTTTATAAATGAAAATTTTCGAAAACTGTCAAACTCATACTAGGATAAATAAGAAACAAATTCCAAATAAAAACAAGTTATAAAGTACGAATGATTGAATTTTAGTAGCTCAAAACTAGCTAGGCCTTAGCAACCGGACTCGAACGAGCGCTGGCCGCACACCTAGTAGGGACTTGAGGACACCCTTTTGAACCGAGCCGTTCAAAACACACATGATATCAGCAGTATGTTGGGGACACGCACGGGCACTACAGAGCTCAGACAAGGCAAAAATTAATATGTTGCGAAAATAAATGTTTTAATATATTTGCTATATCCTGAACGCAAGTCGTATTTCGAATATATGTATCGTAAATTGAAAATATTATTCTACAGATTTATCTTACGAAGAGCGTGTTTTAGTACACGTCTCGACTACCATCGTTTCCTTTCGAATTCTTTATTTGACCTTTTCGAGGTTCGTGTTTATTGTCATTCCTCGTCATTTTTCGAAAGATAAAGTATGCATTCATGCACTCACCAAAGCTACAAAAAGGCTGTCAGAGAATTGAAGTCGCTAGTAGTAACCATGTTGTTTTTTTTTATGGCAATTGCTGAGGAATAAACTCGATGACGTGGCCGCAACTGAAATCAACCAGAGCCATGAATAGCAGTTGGGCCCCACGAAGCTGAGTTGGCTAGTTAAAATGGGAAGATGGGTATAAACCTCAGCCACCAATTCACAAGCAGTAGCACTCAAGCAGCAATCCATATATCAAGTGGGCTTATGGGCCCAATGAAAGAAAATGGGTGTTGTGCTCCTTTTAAACCCAATCAAACTCTCCCCCTTATTAAAGCTCAACTTTATCACGATTTAATGCTTACAGTGTCTTTATTTATTTTGATTTGTCATGGTCCTCCCAAACAAAGTCTTGTCTCCGAGAGGCAAATTGTTAGACTGATCGACTCGTCGTAATTCTTTTTATTAACAAAAACGCATACATATGCTGTAAAATATTATTTTTATAGAGTATAACATTTCATTTTAGAAGTATGCATATTTGTTGAAAAAAATATGATTGTCCAACCATTAAAACTATGTTTGGTAAAACTAGCTGATAAACTAGTTTATAGATTATGGCTTATAACTGTGATAAAAGTGTTTGGTAAAAAAAATTAGTTGATAAGCAAGCTGAAATTAAAGTTTCAACTAATCTATTTGAAAAACTACCCAGAGAAGCTTATGAGATAAGGTGGAATATTTTAAAAAGGTTCGTCCTACCAAACAAGTCTTATTTGAATACATGAAATTTATAAGCTAACCAAATAACACATCAACTATCTTATTTGCCTAACTATCATATTTGAAGCTTGAACTCATGCACATCAGTAGTACTACCGTGTGCCCTGGCACACCTAGCTAGGTGTGCCAAGGTTGTTTTGCACGCGCCTTTCTCATCCCAAAAACAAGAAAATTTGGAGAGTGTAGTGCACATTCCTATTTTTCCTTTTTTAATTGAAAAATGAGACATATTACATAAATTAAAATATCATTAATTATTTATATTAAAAAATAAAATAAAATTACCAAAATTCATAATTTTTCATTATCTATAAATAGAGACCACATTTGATAGGTTTTTGAACACAACTAATTTTTCGTTTTTTCGTAATTATTTTATTATACTGACGTATAATGAACATGTTACATGATAAAATGAATATGTTTTCAAATATGATGAACATGTTACAAATTGTACGTTGAAATAATACATATTCATCTTATTTTACAACATGTTCACCTTATTGTGTATGTAACATGTTCATCTTACTATAACATGTTCATTTTATTATGTAACATGTTCATCTTATTCTATAACATGTTCATTTTATTACGTAACATGTTCACCTAATTGTGTATGTAACATGTTCATCTTATTCTATAAAATGTTCATTTTATTATGTAACATGTTCACTTTATTGTGTATGTAACATGTTCATCTTATTCTATAACATTTTCATTTTATTATGTAACATGTTCATTTTATTCTATAACATGTTCATTTTATTATGTAACACGTTCATCTTATTTTAGAACATGTTCATCTAAATTTCATCTGTGAAAATGTAACATTTCCATCTTATTCTATGACATGTTCATCTTACTCTATAACATGTTCATCTTACTATGTAACATATTCATCTAATTATAGATTTATGCCATAATCTTCCAATAAGATAAATTAATTGTAAAAAATGATAAATTAGTTGTGTTCCAAAAATATCAAATGTGGTCTCTATTTGTAGAGAATGAAAAATTATGAATTTTGGTATTTTTATTTTTATTTTTTGATACAAAATATGAATGATAATTTAATTTATATAATATGATATATGAATTTCATTACCCAATAGAAATGAAACACATGTCTCATTTTAAAAAAAAAATAACTTACCTCCTTATCTCACGCGCTTTTGGGAGAAGTGTATTTCACAAAAGGCTCAGGGCACACCTAAGTATTTGCTCATGCACATTGCCAAGGTGTTATACTTCAATCATCATGAACATTAGTAAAGCGGAAAAGCATACAGTTGAATAATATTAAATCGAGCATATTAACAGAAGATTAACGCAAATTCAAAGAGAAAACAACTTAATTTGCCAAAATTACAACTTCACAAATAAGAAACGAAAATTTGAAATATAAAGAAATAGGCCAAATCATTGAGCTTGAGATTGAAGGATTTTCTGGGCTTGGCAACTGTTTTATATGGGCTTATTAAACAGTTAGACTTGGCATTAAGACCATCTCTAAGAAAAACTCATGCTCAGACGATCTATTTTGCACATATCACCTCAAACTGTAATTTTTATCCAAATGACAAACTCATTCTCAAACCAAAATAATTATTATAATATTCTATTTCACATTCATTTTTTATATTTTTCAATACTAGCAGTATATTATACAACTTCACAAATTAGACTAATTA
>CACSLK010027752.1:13578786-13599691 GCA_902706635.1 Striga hermonthica | reverse complement strand
TTTTGGTACGGTTCCGGAGATCGAATTTTGGGATCTCCGAACTTTGGTACGGTTCCGGAGATTTATCAATTTTCGAACCGTACCGACCTACGCTAACCCCTACTGATTGGAGATGTTTTTCCTTGCACTGCCTCTAGAAATTCTGTAATTTAAAATAAATTACCACATCAATTTGTCCAATATATCAATCATGTATTGTTGAACACACAAAAAAATTCAAATATTTGGGCATCATTGGTTCTTCAAATGGACATTCTGTGTCTTTTAACTCTCTATCCAAAGAATAAATTCATTAATTAGCCAAGAAAAAGAAAAAGAAAAAAAAAACCCTGCTTTTTCTTCATTTTAACAGCCTCAAAATCTTCACGTTTACATCCTCAAAAAATCAAGAAAACTGTTTTCTCCATTTTTACAGCACCAAGAGAAACTGATCTCTTCGTTCTTACATCCTCAAAGAGAACCTCCATTTGTTGTGCATGGCTTCATCTTTGCAACAACCCCAAGAACTAGCTTTCAAAGGCAATGGCTCGGTTTACTTAACGTGGGAAGATCTTTGCGTGACGGTTTTCTCGAGAGCGCAAAAAGACGGTACAAAATCCATATTAACAGGGCTCACCGGCTATGCCTGCCCTGGTCAGGTTCTTGCAATTATGGGCCCTTCAGGCTGCGGTAAATCGACTCTTCTCGATGCATTGTCAGGTAAATTAGTTAATCAAATCCATTCAAGTCGAGTCGAGTCGAGTCTAATATATACGGCACTTTGTATCCAAACATGTAACTTAAACTTCATGTTTGACTTTGATATATATGAATGTTAGTTAATTAGTTGATCCAATCCAATCGAACATAAACGAGCTTTATATCGTGATCGAGCAGCTTGAAATATTCTTAACACATGTATTACATGTTTCTTTTTTCATTGTACAAACAATTTTCAGGGAGGTTGAGTTCAAGAACACGGCAGAAAGGCGAAATCCTCATCAACGGTGGTAAAAAGAAGCTCGCCTATGGAAAATCGGTACATCTAAAAGTTTTTTACGGAGAAAATTTTCTCAGATTAAAAAGCTAACCTCTCCTAACTTAAATTCTTTTTAATAATTAATAGGCATATGTGACACAAGAGGACACACTAACATGGACACTAACTGTTAAGGAAGCTGTTTACTTCTCAGCTCAACTCCAACTACCCTCAACAATGTCTGAATCCGAGAAAAGGGAAAATGCCGAGAGGGCAATAAGGGAAATGGGATTACACGATTCGACTGACACGAGTATCGGAGAATGTGGCCAAAAGGGCCTCAGCAGCGGGCAAAGGAGAAGACTAAGCATTTGCATCGAGCTCTTAAAGCGGCCGAGGCTGCTTTTTCTAGACGAGCCCACGAGCGGGCTCGACAGCGCAGCCTCTTACTTTGTCATGAAGAGAATAGTGCAAGTGGCGAGAGAGTACGAAATGACGGTTTTGTCCTCCATACATCAGCCGGTCAGCGAGGTTTTTCGCCTGCTCGATGGGCTCTGTCTTCTTTCTTCAGGGAGAATGGTGTACTTTGGGCCCACGTCGTTGGCCAATGAGGTGGGTGTATAATGATTGCAATGCTAAGATTAGGAGCTTAGCTTGTTTATATTACTAATATTATTCATTTTGTACTAGTTTTTCGCAACAAACGGTTTAGCGTGTCCTGCTTTGCAAAACCCGGCCGATCACTATCTTAGGATTATAAATGCCGATTTTGATGAGGTGAGTAGCACTCGATAATATGACGAATCACCTAAGTTTACATGTTTGTTGATAATTTTTTTTTTATAATTCGAATCATTTTATTGGTTTTCTTGGTACTTCAGGACATTGAATGTGGTGGTGCTGGAAACAGATTGGGCACCGAGGAAGTAATTGATCTGCTCGTGAGATCCTATAGTTCGTTCAGTACTTGTAAGCAAATGAAGGCATTCATATCCGAAATACACAAACATGTAATAGTCTAAAAATCAACTTAAACATCCTTTAAATACTTGATCATTTATTTGAGATGATGAAATTTCCGTGTTTTGTAGGATGGAGGGCCGACTGAGAAGGACGGCCAGGCTACATTATTCACTCAATGCCTCATTCTCACGAAACGATCGTTTATCAACATGTATCGCGATTTAGGCTACTATTGGTTACGATTCGCCATCTACATTGCCCTGTGTACTGGCTTGGGAAGTGTCTTTTATAACATAAGAAATAGCTATAATTTCATTCATGTAAGTCAATAGAAATGCATAATTTTAATCAATTTCGCATATAAAAAGGGTTATTTATTATAATGTTTTTTTTTGGTCATTACTGAATGTAGGAAAGAGGCTCACTGCTCATGTTTGTAGCTTCCTTGTTGACTATAATGGCTATTGGCGGCTTCCCTTCTTTCGTACACGACTTAAAGGTTAGTCGAGTCAATTTTTAACCCGTTATTATTATACATATTTGTGCTAAAAAACAAGAGCAGGTTTTTCAGCGTGATCGATTAAACGGCCATTACGGGCCTTCAGCATTCGTCGTTAGCAACACAATATCCTCGACACCGTTTCTTCTTCTAATCTCGGTTATTCCCGGAGCAATCACTTATTTCCTTGCGGGACTTCAAAAACAGGGAAAACTCGAATTCGTGTACTTCACTTTAGTACTCTTTGCGTGCATGATGCTGGTCGAGAGCTTGATGATGATTGTCGCGTGTTTCATGCCGAATTTCCTCATGGGGCTCGTTGTGGGGGCCGGTGTGCAAGGACTCATGATGCTAAGCGGCGGGTTTTTCCAATTGCCAAAGGAACTGCCCAAGATTTTGTGGAAATACCCAATGTACTATGTAGCGTTTCATAGGTATGCTTACCAAGGATTGTACAAGAATGAAATCGAAGGGCGCGTGTATTTTGACGATCACGAGGTTGGTGGGCCCTCTTCGGCCGTTGATGGGGAAACGATCTTGAGGGACGTGTGGGAGGTGGAGATGGGGTACTCCAAGTGGGTCGATCTTGGTGTCTTGTTCGGGATGGTGCTCGTTTATAGGTTCGTTTTCTTTGTCGCAATCAAGATTCGGGAAAAATCGGCTGGCTAGTTTCGCTTTTTATGTGCTGGAGTGGTCAGGCAGCATCTATATGTACTTGGATGAAACTGATTCAAAATGCTAGATTTTGCTCAAGAGCTTTATGTAATGATACTTCATTTGGTATCTGTTAATTTAGGCTAAAATGTATTTGTATTGGTAATCAGTTTATATTGGAGTAATAATCAATCTATTTATACCCAGAAAAAAAAAAAAAGGATGATTATTGATTATTGTAACGTGTAATGCATATTGCATGAAATCTTCAATCCATATAAGTTTAATTGCCTACATAAGTGTAACTAGATGTATGTATGACTGTATGTGTACTCAGTATGAATATAAAATTTTATTTTATATTTTTAAATCTAAAAAAAATACATGACATATTGAAATTAGACTTCCATAGTTTTTGTTTCTGTTGAAAATTTATGGTCCTACAATTTCGAAGTTCCCTACAATTAATTTTTAATTATAATATCTCTTATTATCATTGTAGAGAAAAGAAAAAAGAATAAACAAATAATACTTTGTCTAATTTTATTCTCTGCCAAACTTCTTAAAATCAAACATTAATATATTATTTTTAAATAATTATTCACTTTTTTTTTCTACTTTAATTATTTTTCAATATTTTTTACATGTTAATTATAATCTTTCCATTTTATTTTATATTTTACATTATATGTTTAAATAATAATCAAACACACTAAATTTTTTAAAACAAAAAATACAACCTACTTATTTTTTTTAAAAAAAATTACATAAAATTGTTGGCAGAACAATTAACAAAAATTAGCGAGCATTTAATAAAAGTACTTTTGGCTTCCCTCCAAAAACCGGTACATCACATAATTTTTTTTTTATTATCTTTAAATCTTATCCATCAATCAACAACCTATTTTTGCCTAATTTTGTGGTATGTAACGGGTGCATTAGGATTTGAAACGCCAATTACCAAATCTCTCACTCTACTGTGCGAAAAAAACCCTCCCAAAAAATCCCCAAATCTAATCGGCCCTAAATCGCCTCCTCCAGTCGCGCTTGCAGCGGCGCTTCGGCGCCGACCGAACCGAGCAGATCTCCTCGTCTGGTGCCGGTGACCCCTCTCCATGGTAGGTTCTCGTCGCGCTCTCCGGTTGTCTACTAGAAGGTTATGGTCTCGACGGCTTCCAAGACGGGGGAGATCAGCTGACTTCGGCCTTCTTCGGTGAGTTGTCCGGGGTAGGGTGAGCCCTCTTCCTCCCGTTTGCTTCTGCTGCCCTGTGCTGAATATTGGTGGGTCTTGGGTTGGAGAGGGCAGCTTGGTTTGGTGTTTGGCTGAGAGCGGTGCTTTGGGTCAGCGGGGGTTGAAGGCGGTGCTCCGGTTTCTGTTCTGGCGGCGGCCCGGTCGAGTAAGGTATCTGGTTCGGCAGAGGGTCCAACTAGTCGATCATCGGAGTTTTTGGGTTCTTTTTTTGAGCTAGGTTTCTTCCTCTTGGTGGGTCGTCTTCAGTTGTCGGGCCGTCGTCTGTGTTGTTGTTTGTCTGCGGTTGGAGGAGGGCTTATTCTTAGTTTTATGGTGTTATTTATGTTGTTTGTGTTGTTTTTCCTTTGTAGTTTTTTTTTTGTGTGTGTAGCTTGTGTGTTATTTGCATATTTTGCAGGTCGATTCTCTCTTGTGGGAGCGTTATTTTTCATCGTTGAAGCTTGATTCTCTCGTGTGAGAGTGTTTGGTCTTTATTGGTGTTTAGTCTGTTTGTATTGTGGGTGTGTTAGAGTAGTTCTGATGTCTACTTGCGTAGACTTCCCTGAATTCGGCTAGATGGCTGTGGCTTATTCTAGTTGATTTCTAGTTGTATTTAGGTGTTTTTATCTATAAATTCTATAAAGAAAAAAAAAAAAAAACGGGTGCATTAGGATTGCCACTTTTATTTCTCTAATTTGTTCAAAAATCTATCACATGCATGTATTGTGCTCTAAATCTGGTTGTAACATGGTTGTTGCATAGTGAGTAAGACGAGATAATGTTTAAACCATTAAATCTGAATGTTTTTTTTTTTAATTTGTACGTTGATTGCTCAAATGTACAAAAAGTAATATTACATAGATACAATCCAAAATGTTAAAAGAAAAAAAAAACATAATTTAAAATACAAGTCGTTGCACCAATTCCTTCAAATTATTCGTGCAAAAATAGTAAATTATTAGTTGAATTTATTGAAAAAAAAATGATTTTTGTATCTTTAAGGAATATTAGTACTAAAAAATATTATGACTATATAAACATATATTTATGGTAAAATGTTGATATTTACATCCTTAACCGAAACACAAATCACGTTTAATTAACTCTTATACATCAGCTCATATACATGATTTGATTGATTTTTAATAATAAATGAAATGAAACTTTTTTAAAATTTAATGGTTGCATAATATAATGGACTCTAAAATTATATATTTGTGTGATCATCTAAAAAATAAGACAAATTAACATAGATATCTTATTTTAATTATATTAATACCTAAACATCTGCACTTTATATATGGTGAGGTTGTGTCATTATGAGACTGACTCGGAATATGAGGCTTCGAAGTCTTGGTGGGGGTGACGAGTACGATGAGTTGAGGACCTTCTCGGAGTGGCTTGCAAGCATCAATGAAGGTACAATCGGTGGTTAGAACGATGGTTGTGCTGATATTGATATTCTCGACGATATTCTTCTAAAATCACAATGGAATCTTATTGTTATTATTGGGAGTACCTACCCGATGTTCAGGAGTTCAGTGACGATCTTAGTCATCCCAAGGATAGAGCCATATACTCGCACCACAATTGATTATATGAGTCCGTTGTTGAGTACATGGGCTATTTGAGCTCATCCGAGAGAAGGACTTGTTTGAGTTTGGTCACATCTTGCAAGTGAGACGCTGTATATGACTCTCTTCAAGATCTTCGCACTTATGAATATCTCAATAGGATATAATGATCGGGACTTCCGAATCATAAATTGCACTTAAAGGTCGACACTCCAGTGATGCTGTTTAGAAACACTGGTCACTCATGGGGGTTGTATAATGATACATGTTTGGTTATTACTAAGCTCAACAACAATGTCCTTCATGAACTTTAACTGGTGCCAGAGTTAGTGATAAGATTCTTATTCCTAGGCTCACAATCAAACCATATGAATTAAGGGTATCGTTCAACTTCAGTGCATGCAGTTTTCTCTCATAGTTTCATATGCTATGACAATCACTACGAGTCATTACCAGTCTCTGTCGCTCATCAACTAATTACTGAGAAGTCCTAAATTCAGGCACGCGCAGTTGTACATAGCTCTTTCCAGAATTACGAGTCGAAAAAGTTTGACGATGAGAAAACCACGAATATTGTATATAAATAAGTGTTTAATAATATTAGGTTCACTTTCTTAAATAAGTTTTTTTTTTATCATTGATTAAATTATGATTTTTTATCTTGTCTGTATTATTTATTATCAAATGCACTTCAAACTAGATGATAGTAAAAAGATAAGAGGGCCACGATTTTTTTTTTTTAAAAAAAAAGGTAGAGGGCAAAAAGTGTCACTCACTTGTCATTAATATTTTTCCTATCCCCAATTATTTTTCCTCGGAAAAGGACCGCCCAAAAAAGGGTTAGATAGATGGAGGGCGACGTGGAGATGGCGGCAGCGGAGGTGGGAGCCGACGGCGGAGCCGTCGTTGTGATGCAAACTCTCTCTCAGTCTCTCTAATTCAATTTGTTTGATATGATCTGATTTCCTTTCAACCTTTTTAGTTTAACTGATCAAATCAAACCCTAGCTTTTGGGGATTTTCGTGTACTGACGTGCGTGTGCTCAGGATCTGGATGACATGAAGAAGAGGCTTAAGGAGATGGAGGACGAAGCCGCCGCTCTCCGCGAAATGCAGGCGAAAGTTGAGCAGGAGATGGGCTCCGTTCAAGGTTCCTCTTTTTCCCTCTATAGTTTCAATTTCTACGCACAGAAAACTTGTGTAGCTGTAGTGCCTGGGTTCCAGAATTGGGACTGAAATTTGGTTCTGAATTTTGCAAAGTGGAGGTTAAATGCAGGCTCTGGTAGTTTAAATTGTGGATTCTTCAGAAGCATATGAAAAAATATTATTTTGTTTCTTGAGAATTAATTCTGAAAGATTTGATTTTCAATTGTTAATTATGAACTTTGATTAAACTTCAAGAGTTTCTTAGCCGATTATACAAATTACACTTTTAGCTGATGGGGAAATTAAACAAGTCAACATGAGTTTCAAATGAATTTTGAAAAATAACGGGGCTTATAATGATCCAGCCGGAGAAAAGGCTTTTTTTTAGTCCAGTACTTGACAGCTTAACATGTTTTATGATAGTTATAGCTTAGAAGTGGGTGTTTAAGCCATAGAGACTCCATACATTTTTAGATTCTGAGTTAGCAGGCTTTGTATTATGAACCCTAATTCTACAATCAAGATGAAGCTTGTGCTTTGGTGCACATACGTAGCCATGCCATTCTGTTCCTAAAGCTTAAAATGTTAGATGTGATTTTTGATGTCGTGGTCTTTATTATTTGAAGGGATTAGTTAAATTCATTAAGAAAATAACGATAGAAAGGCCCTAATTATATATATAACGAGACTAATTAGGATATCGAAGTCCATAATTCTGAAGTATAATTATCATTTCCTATTACCTCTACTAACCTATTCTATATAAATATTATTCTTTACTATCACACTTTCCTATTTATGTGCAATATGTTCTAACACTCCTCAAGTTGAGCGAATACCTTGATTATGACTAACTTGTTATGAATATTACCAAGTCGTACTTAGTTTGTAGCCATCATGAGGCTGTCTCCTAGTTGGTCTACTGATTTCACATATTCTGTAGAAATAAGTCCTTCAATTTTGTCTTGAATTAAATGGCAGTTTGTAACGACCTCAAGATTTCTTACTATTATGAAAATATTTTATTTTATTAATATAAGACTTAAGTGTGGAAGCATAAGTCGAAAATTTTGTAAATAGTATGCATAGGTCTTAAAATAAAACAAAGTCTCAAAACACTTGAGTTTGACAAGTCTCAATAATAAATCTACAAAAGAGAACATTATTTCATAATAAAATCACTAGTGTGATACGTCCTTTCGCCTATTACGCCGCCGCCGCCGGCTCCTTCAACCTGAAAAATAGTTTTATAAAAAAATAGGGGTAAGCCAAAAATGCTTAGTGGGGCAAAACATGTCACTTACGAACATTATACAATTACACGATGGAATATTATTGCATGACAGTGAATCTCCAACATGTTTTACGTAGAACTAAATCCACGGAGTACTCGGCCATAATGTCATTGTCTAGTCAAAGAGGCTACATAAATTTGGGCCTGTATGCATTTGAATACAAAGATCACATAAGTAACATGAAAGTAACAATAAAACAATTATAGGAGACATATACATGAATTGTTTGTAAGAATAACTCCACCTTGATAAATGGCTTCTCAGTTTAATCCAACTCTATAAATGTGAAATGGTATTGAATTAATGCGATTTTACACATATAAAATAGATGGAGGGTTGTTAAATATTAATTAATAAAATAGATAAACATAAATCGGGTAAATTGCAGTTTTGATACCCAAACTAAAGTTCATTTCGGAATCAGTACCCGTTTTTTAACATTTGTAAAATCAATACCTCAACTTTTACTCCGTTAGCAACGTTAGTACCCTGCCGTTAGATGTCCGTTAAAATCCCGTTAGTTGTTACCGGCTGGGTACTAACGTTGCTAACAAAATAAAAATTTAGGTACTACTTTTAAAATGGTCATTACTTTGGGTATCAAAACTGAAATTTACCTTCTTTTCTTATAAACAGTCGAGCCTTATATATATAAGTTTCATTACAGACAAAATCCCTCCATTTTGACAACTTCCGTTAAAACTAACGGGAATTTGACGGGCATCTAACGGCCGGGTACTAACGTTGCTAACTGAATGAAAGTATGGATACTGATTTTGTAAATGTTAAAAAACGGGTACTGATTCCGAAATGAACTTTAGTTTGGGTATCAAAACTGCAATTTACCCATATAAATCTATGTATATATAGTACGTCAAAAGAAAAATAAAATAAAATAAATAACTAATATTTATATATATAGCACTATTGGTGGTGTGTGCGTGTATATATATAATACATTGTATATATATATAATTCTAGTGTGGTGTGTGCGTGTGTATATATAATACATTATATATATATAATATTATAGTGTGGTGTGTGCGCGTGCGTATATATATTATTTTGTTTAATATACATATATGTATATGTAAGATGATGGATAGTAATAAGATACATAAATAATTAAGAAAATTAAGTGGATGTGTGTGCAGTGTGCGTGAGTTATTACATATATCTTTTAACAAATAATATCATCTTCAATCGGCTTTGTGGAATGGAGAACTAAATACAATCTTAGCAATTGCAAGATTGAACTCCATAAATCTCACTCTTATTTGCCGAGAATAGTATAAAATTAATAAACAAGATAAAACAATAGTCCTCATTCAACTTGTTTGTCACCGTACCGAAAGACGCACATGGATCCGACAAGGGGCGGTCCGGCGGTGGCAGAATAACAGAGCATGGCCGGGGACGGCGTTGAAGAAGAATGATAAACATATAATTGGGAGAAAGAAATAAAGAAAATAAGAAAGAAGATGACGAAAATATTTACCTCTAGAATGAATTGTGTGTGAAAAAGAGTCATGTAGGGTATTTATACTAAATCATTGGGGCCAATTTAAGAAGGTGAAATCAATAGGATTTTTGAAAGATGCATAACTATGGTATAATATAAATTGAAATTAGTCTTGATCTATAATTTGGCCTTCTTAAAATAGTTGAAAGGAATAATTAATTAAAATTTAATAAATAACTAAAATAAATGAAAACAAATGTTTGGGAAAAGATAATTAGGTAATTACGAGTCATTACTCTCTAACCCCTTGGAATATTTTCGTCCTCGAAAATATTTATTACGTACCACTGGATAGGAAGGAAGAGTACTTGGAACGAATCTCCTCTTCTCTTTCCCATGTGGACTCTTCTTTCCCATGTCCATTCCACTGAACTTTGATGAGATTTATAACTTTGTTCCTCAAATTTTGTGCCTTTTTGTCTAAAATAGCGATTGAGAATTCCTCGTACGTTAGATCTTCATCGATTGACACACTCGATTGGTCGACGGTGTGGCTTGGATCTTGGACATATTTTCTTAGCATCGACACGTGGAAAACGTCATGTACGGCCGCAAGATCAGGTAGTAAGGCTAAACGGTAAGCCAAGTCCCCAACTCAAGTCCCCAACTCGGTTAAAAATTTCAAAAGGTTCAATAAACCTCGGTCGAAGCTTGCCCCTTTTTCCAAAACGAATGACCCCTTTTAAAGGTGCTACCTTCAAAAACACTTTATCTCCAACCTCAAATTGAACATCCCTTCTAAACTTGTCTTCATAAGACTTTTGTCGATTTTGTGCAACTTTTATCCTCACACGAATTTTCTTAATTATCTCTAGCGTCTCCTCGACAAATTCAGGTCCCAACACTCTTTTCTCTCCGACATCATCCCAGTACAGTGGTGACCTACATTTTCTGCCATATATGGCCTCGTAAGGCGCCATTCCAATCATGCTATGTTAACTATTGTTATAAGCAAACTCGATAAGCGGAAGGAGTGTCTCCCAATCCTTTTTGGTGTCGAGAATACAACTGCTCACCATATCTTCGATAATTTGATTCGTCCGCTCGGTTTGGCCGTCCGTTTGCGGATGGTAAGTTGTACTAAACCTTAAATTGGTTCCCATAGCGTTGTGTAAACTCCTCCAAAAGTTGCATGTGAAACGAGTGTCTCGGTCGGACACTATGAGCATGATTGTTTATAGAAATTTTTGGTTTTGTTTGGATTTTTTGGTTTAGTTTGGTTAATTTTAAAAAAAGGTGGTATGATTAGTTGTTAGTTGGTATATTGAAATAACATTTAATATAAAATAATTAAAATAATTTGATGTAAAAGTAAGAGAGAGATGGTATGATGTGATGGTTAGTTAAAATAATGTGAGTTGATGAATAGTGAATTAAGGTTGATCTGGTGTGTATGAATGATTGATTGATCAATCAATCAATTATATTGATAATATTGATGATAGTGGGTTGAGTTAAAATTGAGTTAAAAAAAGTGGTTGAGTTAAAATGTTAAAATTTTTTTGAAAATTTCCATAAACAAACATGCTCTATAGATTTCGGAACTCCATGCAACCTCATTATTTCCTTTATATACATTTGCATGACTTGATCCATCTTCATTGTCATCTTTACCGGTAGAAAATGAGCAGACTTTGTCATCCGATCAATAATGACCCATATCGTGATGTTGCCCGATCAATAATGACCCATATCGCGATATTGCCCCTACTTGTCAGAGGTAACCCAACTACAAAATCCATCGAGATATGTTCCCACTTCCATTCTGGGATCTCAAGGGGTTTTAGTATCACAGATGGTCTGTGGTGCTCCGCCTTAACTTGTTGACAGGTTAGACAGCTCTCGACGAATTTCCCTATGTCGGCCTTCATCCCTTTCCACCAAAACATCCCTTTAAGGTCTTGGTACATCTTGGTGCCGCCTGGATGAGCCGTGTAGGGTGTGCTATGGGCTTCAATCAGGATTTCTCGCTTTTGATCTTCGTCTTGAGGAATACATAGCCTCCCTTTCAAGGTTAAGATTCCATCCTTTGCCATGTCGAATCCTTTACAATCATCAGAGATCGATAGTTCCTTCATTCTCAAAAGGAATTCATCATGGGGTTGAGCTTCCTTAATTCTCTCTTTTAAAGTCGGTGGTACCAATAGTGCAGACAAAATTGATCTCGTGCCTTGTGGTGGTCCAACTACTTCAATACTCAACCGTGCAAAATCTTGAGCTAGATGATGTCCTTGGAGGGTGAGCAAACTACGGGGCTCTCCATTCGATTTACGGCTAAAGCATTCGCCACCACATTCGCCTTATTATCATCTAGATGGTACAATCGTAATCCTTTACCAATTCCAGCCATCTTCTTTGCCTCATGTTCAACTCTTTCTGAGTGAACAACAAGGGGGTGATTGGATATGAATTCAACTAGTAAAAATTTGCTTCTTTTTTTTTTACTGTAGTGAAGTTTAAAAAAAGTATTATGGTTAATTGTTGGTAGATATATTAAAATAATATTTAAATTAAAATAATTAAAGTTGATTTGATGTAAAAGTTGGTAAAAATGATTGGAAGTGATGGTTAGTTAAAATTATATGAGTGGATGAATAGTGAATTAAAGTTGATGTGATTTGTAATAATGATTGGTTGATATTATATAATTATATTGATAATATTGGAGATAGTGGAGTTGAGTTAAATTTTGAGTTTTGAGTGAGATATTTACTATACAATTGATATACAATCACGCCCCAAGTATTTCAAACTCTTGGTCCGTAAATATATCCCACTTCACCCCATAAAGGCAGCGTCGCCAAATCTTCACGGCATGCACTATAGCTGCAAGTTCCAAGTCGTGTGTGGGATAGTTCAATTCATTTGTTTTTAATTGTCTGGAGGCATAAGCGATAACCTTTCCAGTCTGTATCAAGACACAACCGAGTCCTTGCTTAAAGGCGTCGCTATAGATAACAAAATCCTTAGTAGGATCCGGGATTGTTAAAACAGGCGTAGACGTTAGTTTCTTTTTCAATTCTTGGAAACATGATTCACACTTTTCGTTCCACAAGAATTTCTCCCCTTTTCTAGTCAATCTCGTCATTGGTCCTGCTATGCTTGAAAATCCTTTGATAAACGTCGATAATATCTCGCTAAACCTAGGAAGCTGCGAACTTCATTTGCATTCGCTGGTGATTTCCAGTCATTGGTTGCTTCAATCTTTGACGAGTCAATTTCGATGCCTTGTTCAGTAATCACATGCCCCAGAAACACCACTTTGTCCATCCAGAACTCACATTTCTTGAACTTCGCATACAACTTTTCCTTGCGAAGGGTTTCTAGTACCATCTTCAAATGGTTTTGATGTTGCTCCTTGTCTCTCGAGTAAACAAGAATGTCGTCTATGAAGACAATGACGAACTTATCCAAGTAAGGGTGGAATACTCGATTCATCAAGTCCATAAACACTGCAGGGGCTTTATTTAGACCAAATGGCATTACTACGAACTCGTAATGGCCATATCTTGTCCTAAATGCTGTATTTGGAATATCGCCCTCTTCAATACTCAATTGGTGATATCCAGATGTTAAATCGATCTTCGAGAAAATACCTGCCCCTCGTAACTGGTCGAAAAGATCTTCTATCCTCGGTACAGGGTACTTGTTTTTCACTGTGAGTTGATTTAACTCCCGGTAATCGATACACATCCTTAAGGTGCCATCTTTTTTCTTTACAAATAGAACAGGTGCCCCCAAGGGGAAACGCTGGGCCGAATAAACTTTAAATCTAAAAGTTCTTGCAATTGTACCTTTAATTCCTGCAACTCTGTAGGCGCCATCCTGTAGGGAGCCTTTGATACCGGTGCTGCCTCGGGTATCAAATCGATTGTGAACTCTACTTGTCTCTTGGGTGGAACCCGAGGTAAATCTTCTGAAAAAATGTCCTTATATTCCCTCACAATTGGAACATCCGATACGAATAGTTCCGAGGATTTCGAAGCCACCATACTCACCAAGTATCGGCAGTTACCTTTCTTAAGCATCTTTATGGCTTTCATGGCTGACTATTTTGGGTGAAGTGTAGGTCTGGGTCCCATAGACAGTGGTTTTCAAACCCTTAGGGAGGGCGAAAGCAATTTCTCTTTCAAAACACTTAATGCTCGCTTGGTATTTGGATAACCAGTCCATTCCCAATATAATATCAAAATCCTGCATATCTAACACATACAAATCGGCTTCTAGTTTTTGGTCGTTTACGTCTATTTTCACACCTTTAGCCATGGAGTTGACGTAAATTACCTTCCCTGACGGTATGCTTATTTTGTGTGTTTCTTTTATACTAAAGTCTTCGCCCGCAATTTGGGCATTAAACCTTTTAGATATAAATGAATGCGTAACACCAATGTAAACAAGTACTAAGGCAGGTACATTAGATACTTGCAACATACCTGTCATAGTGTCAGAATTCTCCTCTGCGTCCTTTTGGCTCATGGCAAAGACTCGAGCTTTACCCCCTGTGCCTATACCGGGAGCGGGAACGTTGAGTGGGCAGTTTCCAACAAGATGGTTAGGATTCATGCAACGGAAGCACCTTCCTTGGCCGACCAAACAAACTCCTCTATGATTTTTTCCACACTTTGCGCGAAGCGGCTTAATGGGTTCTGTGGAGTCAAGTTCGGGGTTAGCTTTTGGGTTTTTGTTTTGCTCGAAAATACTTTTAACGGTCCCCCCTTGGTCCGGTTCTGAACACTTCCGTTTCCCGGTAGCTTCCTTTGTCTTTCTCTCCCTGGATGCAATACTTTGAGCTCTTTGCACCGTCTCCTTGTAGGACATTTCACCATGACTTTTAATCAGGTGCCTAAGCTCCGGGCGTAGGCCATCTGCTAACTTGATTGCTTTTTCTACATCCTTGGGGATAAGCTCTACTCCAAACTGGCTCAAGTCGGTAAATTTCCTTTCATATTCATAGACAGACATCTTTCCTTGTTCCAAATCCCAGAATTCCTTCCATTTCAGCTCGGTAGTATTTGGGATAGTACTAATCCCTCACGATCTCTTTGAATTCATCCCATGTTAGGTTGTCATGCTCTTCTTCGGGCCTCGTCCTCCAATAGCCTTCGTACCAATGATCAGCTCCTCTTGCGGTTTGTATTCGCCACATGCCACCCTTTGAGCATCGGTGCGACGGGTAAATCTAAATATCTTTTCTAGAGCTCGACTCCAATCCTCCACATTTGTTGGGTCTCCTTGCCCCGTGAAAGTCGGTGGGTTGGCTTGCCGGAATTGTTCTACCACTTGGAATTGGTCTCAAATTGGATCATTAATTGTTGGCATGATTGTTGTTGCGATTACGCCTAGGCGGGCTTGGAAACATCCTACTTATCAGTTTTTATTGCAACCGTTAGATGAATTAAACTGTCACCAAAATAGCAAATAGGATACTAAATAGAAAGATAGTCTTATTTCCAATTGATAGTCTTATTTCCATCAATTGGATAAACTCCCTTTTGGGCCAAAATAATATGAAACAATTTCTTAAAATATTGGCGATAATTATTCAGCAACTACGCGTAAATGCTCATTCTAGGTGATATGCCCTAGATGACTAAGATCTCGGGGTACTCTTCGACGGGATGCTCACTGGGGTCCTCATAGGTATCCTCATCCTCGGGTCCTGCCTCACCCTCAGATTCCATTTCATCCTCGTCCAGGAACTCTTCGAGTCAATGATGGAACAAGGCTCCTGCATATTGTAGGAAGTCGATAAGTGGGTTGATGGAGGTAGACACGTGCACCATATGGTCATCAAGAAGCATCCTTGCTCGTGGTTGAACCTCCAGGTGTATTGTCTCCACTAGCCTAACCGCGGCCCGATAGTCCGACACCCTACTTCTCGACTTCCTACAATTTGCAGGAGCTTTGTTCCATCATTGGCTGGAAGAGTTCCTGGACGAGGATGAAATGGAATCTGAGGGTGAGGCAGGACCCCGAGGATGAGGATACCGAGGAGGACTATTGAGCATCCCGACAAAGAGTACCCCGAGATTCTAGTCATCTAGAGCATATCACCTAGAATGAATATTTATGCAACTCATTTATGCGTAGTTGCTGAATAATTATCGTCAATATTTTAAGAAATTCATATTATTTTGACCCAAAAAGGAGTTTATCCATGTGATGGAATAAGACCATCTTTCTATTTAGTATATTATTTGCTATTTTGGTGACATTTTAATTCATCTAACGGTTGCAATAAAATAAAAACTGATAAGTAGGATGTTTCCAAGCCCGACTAGGCGTAATCGCAACAACAACAATCATGCCAACAACAATAATGATCCGATTCGAGACTAATTCCAAGTGGTAGAACAATTCCGGCAAGAAAGATTTTCTAGCGGTCTTAAGACGAACCATCTGACCATAACTTAACCCATAAGTATTGTCATTATAAAACATGTAAAAGCAAGTTCAATTGGTGATAGCGTGTACTTTCTGGGAGCTGGCTTTGAAATGGGGAGGCGTATTTAAGTCTACATAATCTATTACCATTCTCTGATACCACTTTGTAACGACCTCAAAATTTCTTACTATTTTGAAAATATTGTATATTATTATTATAGGACTACGTGCGGAAGCATAAGTCGAAAATTTTGTAAATAATATGCATAGATCTTAAAAGTAAAACAAAGTCTCTAAACACTTGAGTTTGACGAGTCCCAATAATAAATCTAGCAAAAGAGAACATTATTTCATAATAAAATCACTAGTGTGATACGTCCTTTCCCCCAGTACGCCGCCCTCAGTACGCCGCCGGCTCCTTCAACCTGAAAAATAGTTCTATAAAAAGGGGTAAGCCAAAAATGCTTAGTGGGGCAAAACATGTCACTTACGAACATTATACAGTTACACGATGGGAATATTATTGCATGACGGTGAATCTCCAACATGTTTTACGTAGAACTAAATCCACAGAGTACTCGGCCATAATGTTATTTTCTAGCCAAAGAGGCTACATAAATTTGGGCCCGTAGGCATTTGAATACGAAGATCACATAAGTAACTTGAAAGTAACAATAAAACATTCATGGGAGACGTTTACATGAATTGTATCTAAGAATAAACCCCACCTTGATAAATGGATGAATGAGGGATGACAAGTTCGACTTGAAGGGATGTCTACTTCTCAGTGTAATCCAACTCTACAAATGTGAATTAGTCTGGGACTAATGCGATTTTACACATATAAAATAGATGGAGGGTTGTTAAATATTTATTAATAAAATTGATAAATATAAATCTATGTATATATAAAACATCAAAAGAAAAATAAAATAAAATAAATAATTATATATAGCACTTTCGGAGGTGTGTGCGTGTCTATATATAATACATTATATATATATATATATATATAATTATAGTGCGGTGTGTGCGTGTGTATGTATAATATAATACATTAAATATATATACATAATTATAGTGTGGTGTGTGAGCTATGTATATATAAAACATCAAAAGAAAAATAAAATAAAATAAATAACTAATATATATATATATAGCACTTGCGGAGGTGTGTGCGTGTCTATATATAATACATTATATATATATATATATATATATAATTATAGTGTGGTGTGTGCGTGTGTATGTATAATATAATACATTAAATATATATACATATTATATGTGTGTATATGAGATGATGGATAGTAATAAGATAAATAAATAATTAAGAAAAATAAGTGGATGTGTGTGTGCAGTGTGCGTGAGTTATTACTTATATCTTTTAACAAATAATATCATGTTCAATCGGCTTTGTGGAATGGAGAACTAAATAGAATCTTAGCAATTGCAATATTGAACTCCATAAATTCTCACTCTTATTTGCCGAGAACAATATAAAATAAATAGACAAGATAAAACAATAGTCCTCTCAACAACTTGTTTGTCACCGTACCCAAAAAGACACACACGCACATGGATCCGACAAGGGGCGGTCCGGCGGTGACAGAATAACGGCGCATGGCCGGGAACGGCGTTGAAGAAGAATGATAAACATATAATTGGGAGAAAGAAATAAAGAAGATGAGAAAAATATTTACCTCTAGAATGAATTGTGTGTGAAAACGAGTCATATGGTGTAGGGTATTTATACTAAATCATTGGGGCCAATTTAAGAATGTGAAATCAATGGGATTTTTGAAAGATGCATAATTATGGTATAATATAAATTGAAATCAATCTTGATCCATAATTTGGTCTTCTTAAAATACTTGAAAGGAATAATTAAATTAAAAATTAATAAATAAGTAAAATAAATGAAAACAAAAGTTTGGGAAAAGATAATTAGGTAATTACGGGTCATTACACAGTTAAACGTGTTTAGTCCTTTCACAAAACACTGGAATGGAAGAGCAGGTTGATTATTTGATCGAACCATCTGGGGGAGAGAGCTCATACCCAATTTCTTTCAATAATTGATGTATGCAGACAACCTCTAAAATTGATTCAACCATGGATCTCTGTTCTGTTTCAGCGAGCGACTGAAAATATACGGTCCATTTTTTCTCCTCCAAGTGACTATATTTCCGCCAACAAAAAAGTAGTATCCTGAAGTTGATCTTCGATCTTCCCTGCAATCCACATAGTTCGCATTGGTAAAGCATTCCACTCTAGGGTGCCGATAGGACCATAAAACAGTCCACACTAGGGCCCCCCGTAAGATAGCAAAGAATATTTTTTAGGAGAGCCCAATGGTTTAATACGAGGGATGTTATGAATCGGCTTGCAACACCAATAACAAAGCAATGTTTGGGTGCATAACTGTAAGACAATTCAGTTTTTAGACAAGTCTAAGATAGCGCTCAGTATGATGAAATGGTTCATCACTATCTTTATTCAGATATCTGTTCATTAAGTTTTGTGTCAGTGATCTTGTTCCTATCCTGAATAATTTCAGCAGTGGTCTTAGCAAAGCCATATGACACTATACCCGAGGTTAAAATCAAAATCGCGAGGTTATGAACGAGCTCGAATACTAAATAACACTATTAAAAAAAGTTGCCAATAAGATCTGATCTAAAGAACATGTCAATCTAATATTTCAATCGTGTAATAAACAAATCATAGCCAGAACCGGAACAATAAGATGTCCCCAATACACGAGACTATGAATTGTCGGAAAATAACTTCATTACGGGGGATCAGAAGGTTGTCAAAGCAAGTGGGAATATGCGCGTAGAGGTCACCAGTCAAACCAGATGGTGAGCAGCCGGTTCACGCACCAGAGAGCGGCACAGACTGCAGAAGGGGCAAGTGAATTGCACGCGCGATTGGAGACTATGAATTGTCGGAAAATAACTTCATTACGGGGGATCAGAAGGTTGTCAAAGCAAGTGGGAATATGCGCGTAGAGGTCACCAGTCAAACCAGATGGTGAGCAGCCGGTTCACGCACCAGAGAGCGGCACAGACTGCAGAAGGGGCAAGTGAATTGCACGCGCGATTGCAGGCAATGGTACTTTGCAGGGAGGCCGATCTTGACCTCCAAAATCTAATGGTGAAGGAGGTGAGACTGACCAAAGTCTGGAAGTAGGTGTATTTGAATCAAACCTTTGAAGTCCTAGTTTTCGGGCCTAAAGAAATGTATTGGAGGAAAGCTGGCTCTGATACTGTGTTATCTGAACGGATCGCTTATATTCATTAAGAAAATAATGATACATAGGCCCTATATATATAAACAAGGTGACTAATTAGGATAATAAATCCCCAAGTGTATGGGGGAAAATTCTGCTTGTTTGAAGCTAACATTCATGTTTGTAGTAGGTTTGATTTCAATGAAGATTAGAAGAGAGAACTACTTATTTGCGTAGTCTGGATTAAACACTTCTTCCATATTAACTTGATATTTGGATTGAATACTCTTCATTTTGAGAATGTTTTCATACAAGGTGGCTCTTTTGGTTCTTATTGGTAGGCACATACACCTTTCTGTGAGCTTAAAAATGCTTTAGAACGATTCCTATATTTTTAAGGTTATGATCAGTTGAAATGTTATTAAGTGATTTCATTTGTACCCACGATTGCTGCTTCTGTCTTCAATGTTGAAAGTGATTGTGCTTGGAATTAGTGGTGTTAAATATCTTTTTGTTCAATATGAGAAACAACAACCATGTGCAATTGCACCTATTATGTATTACTGTCAGTGACGATAACAATCACTTTCCGTACCCATTTTTCTTACTCACGTATAATTTATTTTATGCTCATCTCTTTTACAGGAGATCCTGCTTCTGCATCTAATCCGGCAAATAGGGAAGAAGTGGATTCCCGATCAGTTTTTGTCGGCAATGTGAGATTCTTTTATGTCCTTCTATTTTTATTTATTTACTTATTCATTTGTTTCTAATTCACTTATGAGTTTTTCATCATATTAAAAGATAGTGCGATAAGTCTGATCCCCTCTGATGGAGTTTGGCATCGTCTCGGATTTTACGTTTTCATATAGGTGGATTATGCATGTACGCCAGAGGAAGTCCAGCAACATTTTCAGTCATGTGGGACCGTAAACAGAGTAACTATACGGACCGACAAGTATGGACAGCCTAAGGGATATGCATACGTTGAGTTTCTAGAAACAGAAGCTGTTGAACATGCTCTTCTTCTGAATGAATCTGAACTTCACGGCCGGCAATTGAAGGTCGAGTTTCATTCAACCAAGCAGTTATTCTACATTCGTGCTCGTCGAGTGGCCTCTTCAATTTTTCGAACCATTTTCGTGGGTTTATGTGGATTTTCTTATTTGTTGAACAACTTCTGTTGACATTTTGTTTTCCAGGTATCAGCCAAGAGGACCAATATCCCTGGCATGAAGCAATTTCGTCCTAGGCGTTCTAATCCTTACTTGGGCAGTAGGCCCCGGGCCCCATTCATGCCTTCTCCATTCATTATTTCCCCTTATTATGGTTATGGGTAACAATCTTTCTCTTTTGATTTTTTTAATTAAAAATACTTTTTGTGTGATGCCACAAGGACTAAGGAGCTGTTTGCAAGCACTTAAATAAAAAAAAAAAAAAAAAAA
>CACSLK010027752.1:13483095-13502943 GCA_902706635.1 Striga hermonthica | reverse complement strand
TTTCTTGATTTTTTTTAGTTTTAGGGGATCCATCTAATACATTTCATGAATCTGTAACATCAAATCTCCATGTAGAGTTTCAAATTTACTAATTAATAGTGTATTTTGCTCTCAACTGTCCCTTTCAGGTGAAACTGAAAATCACTAAACAATTTTATACATGCGGTTCAATATAACTTTCACCAAAACCTAGAGAGATGCAAATTGCCAGACTATTGTAAAAAGAAAAAAATAAATGATCACGAGAAACGACAATAAATACCTGAAGCAACTGTTCTCTTTTCTTCAAAGCTCGACGCCTCATCTCATCACGAGTTGCACGTCTCAATTGGCAAACTTTTTCTGCTAAATATCCATTATCTGTTCCCTCCTTGTCAGCGAGGGTGTCCAACAAGTTCTCAGCCTTCGCACCAATCTCATTTTCACCAGGAACACTCTCCAAAGCATGGAGCAAAGGTAAAATCCCTTCCTCATCGATACACCGTTGAGTCGCCAAGTGACCCATTGATAGCCCCCTCAACATAGAGAGTATGAGAGGAATGGAAGGCAATTTCAACCCAGCCGTCCAGTCAGCGGTCGATCTAAAGCCAGGCTGCCCCATGCAAGCAAAGGATACCTTCAAGTGTCTCACAGCAAAACCCGTAATTCCTCTTTCCAATATTATATCCTTCAATCTCTCGCCACAAGAACTTGTTTTTAACGACTCGGAGACCCGTATAAAATTTTCGAATGCAAATTTCTGTTTGTCTGCAAGTTGGGCAATCTTTTCATCCTTTGGGTTGTCTTCATATTGCTTCTGTAGGCGATCATATGCACTCCAGTCCTGCAAGTAAGGGTCAAAGTGCTCGACAAGAACTTCCATGGCTGCAGGTTCCCCGTACGTCAAATATGGCAAGATTCTTGCAACCATTTCTGTATTCCTCTGCTGTTTACTTGACTTCTTAAGTCCTGAAGGGTGTGACAAGCGCTCCAGGAACAAGAGAACAATTTTCTTGGCCTGTTCATTGCTACCAGTATCCTCACTGGAGACTGTAAATACTCCTGGTGTGACATTGATGTTGTCACTCTCATTTGCTTCCAGGGACAAGCTCTCCACAATCAGAAGAATGCCTTCGGCTGGCTCCATAGCATCCACAGAAAACGCACGCCTGGCAGTTTCAAGGAGTAAACCTAAAGCTCCCAGTCGTAACAATGCTCTTCTGTTTTCCCTTGTTTTGCAACAAAGCATCAAAAGATTTAGCACAGCCACCAGCTGCTCTTGATTTGACTTCAGATCATCTTGTAATCGCTGTTCAAATAAATTAATGGTAAGTAACATCTGAGAGATAGTTGAAACAGCTTTACTAAGTAAAACTTGCACACCTGAACCATGCTCAAGAGAATCTCCAGGCCCCCACATTCCCGTACGGCAGCGGTTATAGCAAACTCAACCTCAGGATCTTGAGATTCCTCTCTATCCTCATCTAACTCTTTGATCATGGGTTCTGTAGCTTCACCATCTAAGCCCTAAGAATTTGAGGGATGCATTATGTCCAAATATCAACCTCACAGGTGCTGGTTATATCTTAATGCAGTAAGAAAGAACAACCATAGAGTAGAACTTAGAAAAGAACTATTAAAACATCAGCCGATAAAGATTATAAAGGATACCTGAAGCCGATAGGTGACTGTCATTGGAGGGCAATCTCTGTTGGATGAGGCAGCATTAGCAGACAAAAATGCAGCTCCAGCGGCTGGATTAGATGATTGGCTGTTTGATTTCTTCCAAACCAGCTCATAAACTTGAGCAATACTCAAGTCAAGAGAGATGATGTTCCCTGCAACCAGCAACTCCATACTGAAATCATCTTCAAGCAGACCTAAAAGATCCAACTGGTGGCAGATTTTATTTTTCACATCACGCATCAAAGGACCAATCTCGGCGCTTGAGTAAGGGTTCTTGGTCATTGATCCCCTAATAAATTCTTCTTGAGTATGTGCCTTGTTCAGTATCAAAAGATAAACAGGCTCTGGTTTTGATGGGCTAATCAAATTGCAGAGCTGCTCCAATATAAACTGCATATAATGTAAAAAGGAAAGGTTAGATATAGCACATATTACTGTTGTTATTAGAACATCAGTACCAGAGCTATTCTCTGAAGAAACCTATTTAGCCACCCACATACTTTTATTAGTACACAATCACCAAGACTGACAAGTTATTCCCAGGCACCATTTATTGTCAACAATCATAACTTAATTCTATCCCTGTCAACCAAATTGGCGAAAAATAATTAATACAAGCCAACCACATATTAAAGAAATCAACCAACCACATACCATAGAATTATGTCCCTTTTTATCCTCTCCATGAACCTGTAAGCCACCAATGCAAGCCTGGATGAACTGCCGTTTATTCTCATTGCTCTCTAGCAGGAGACTCTCAAGCAGATCTTCCAGAAGTCGGTTACAGTCACATACTAGTTTAGTCTTTTGGACAATCAAGCCCCTGATCACGATGAGGGACTCAAGAACATCGGACAACAGTTTTTCTCGCATGAATCTGCCCAAAGCGGAAGAACGTAATGTGCATCAAGAAAGGTGGTTATGAAAATAATAATAATAATAATAATAATAATAATAATAATAATAATAATAATAATTATTATTATTATTATTATTATTATTATTTCTTACCTTGATCGGATATTTGGGACCTCCAAAAATTTTCCAAGGAGCTCTATGAGCTTGTGAAGAATAAAACCCTGCGATATATCAATCTGGAGGCTCCTCTCTAAGGCCTCAGCATTGTTCACTTCCCTCATAATCAGTTTACAGATAGTAGTCAAACATCCTCGGACAGTCAAAAATAGACGAGCATCCTCTGAATCAATCATTCTAAAAAGCAACTCATAATACTCTGCTGCATCCTCACCAGAAGAAAGAGTAGCCGGTAACAATGACATTAGCAAATTTAGCAACCGGAACCGTCTGGATGAACTTTGTCCACAAAGCAAATTGATTAACATGCACATCTCGGCTCTTATTGACTGTGAGCAAGCACTCAGTATAAGTTCAGTAACCCATGAACCGAGTTCAAATAATTTTGTTTCACTCTGAGTTGCTTTACAAGCCCGCCGCTTCCATCTCAACCCATATTTCATGGCCAAATAATCACATCTTTGAGGCCGAGACTTCTGGCCAACTCTGGCTGACTGAGAAACTTTATATTGCCGCCTCACAAAATCAAGATATGAAGCTCCCTTCTCCCACTCAGAGTAGCTCAGTAACTGGATATCTTGAGTCTTCGAGGAACCACCCCAATTCTTGTCCGGTGACTCCAACAAAGATCTGTTCGCATTCGCAAGCCCAATAGACCCAGATTCATGTGATCTGTTTTCATCTTTCAGATGTGAAACTGAAGGTGGCCTTCCAGCTACTGGATCTTTTTCCACTGTATCAGGTTTCGGTGGAGTACATGCTTGAGATATAATCTTCAGGCAAGGTAGTATGACATGCTCGGATATAGCAGGATGCTTGGCACCTAGTTTGATTGATTTAAATAACAAATGGAAAACAATCCTTAATCTTGACTCCCAGAACTCATCGGCCAAAGAACAGACGTCTGAAAGCAACGACAGTTCTTCTCGTGTTGCCAAAGCTATGTCCATGGAACGATGATGTTCAAGACAGTAAACAACCTTCTTCTGCAGCAAGCTGTTCAATTCGGTCACTGCATTTACATCGGCCTCAGAGAAAGCACAAAGAGCCGCCCTGGCTTGAACACGAGATGTTTTTGGGCCCTGATGAATATTGTTCTCAAACAACTCACGCAGAATGCCAGAAGCAACAAGTTGCTTCTTAGAATTTGGGTGTTTTGAAAGCACTTGCAGTATTTCAAGACATTGGGTTACGAAAGTACTGGCACAACCATAACAACTATTTGGAGACCTTGACACAACGAATCTCGAGGCAGCAACAAGATTATCAGAATGTTTCTGATGCAAATAACTCATCAATACCCGTCGGAGACCTTGAAGAGTCTGAACACTTTTACTCACGGAATCAAAGGCTGCTTTGCACTTCTCACCATAAAGTACACCAAGAAGGGCTATTTTGCGGTTGATCTTGCACGAAGGACCAGGTAATGACACCATCATTTGCTGCACAGAATCCTTCTGCTGAGAATCCATTTCATTCTCACCGATGCTTGACACAATCTTCAACAAGGGTTTCTTAAAACCCAAAAGCTGTTGATATCGGCGATGAGCATTTTCAGATTCAGATTCTATTGCCGCTAGTCCCCTCTTCATATCCTCATCATTTTCCATGCTGTCAAAAGTAAAACTTGGCTTGGCCATAAAATTGAATTCAAAGCGACCATATTTGCTATATCCACACTCATTGCACAGAAAGGAGTCAAGATTTTCGTAATTTATGTTGCGGCATTGCCTGCACTGGTAAGCATTTTCGTGACAGTTGCTACAAATTCCATGTTTGTCAGTGACAGGCCGACTACAACGTGGACACTGCAGTGGTTCAAGGGATAATGCTTGAAGATTTTCATAGAAAGAATCCAACTCAATCATAAAGTTACACGCCGTTATAGGAATGGGGAAGTCAACTTTCAGCTCTGTCTGATTAAATGCGAGATGGCATATCTTTGCCCGTTTCCATAAGGACCAATTGTTCTTCAACTCTGATAAATCAGCCACAGGCCTGTTGTTATAATAAAGATTCAGCACTTTAACCGATTTGGACTTTCGAGCATCATGAACATTCATGGTCACACTCTGAATGGTATAGCTACCGGTGCATTTCACAATGATACGATTGTCTGTGAATTTTGTTTCTGATTTCAGGTTTTCGAGCTTCATCCGGCTATATGGAACCTCAGGAGAGCTACATGCAACACAAGGTTCACTCTCAAGATAATAACCATCAAATTCCACCAAACCACTCAATGTATTGTAAATACGAGAATTCGGATGGTTTGCCAAAAGCTCATTCTGTGAATGCAATGTCTCAAAAATGCATTTAATCACATCGGAAGTCAAGCAATTATTTATAATTTCATTGTTCTGTTGTTTGAAGGCATTATCAGCTGATTTCCCAAGCAAGAGAGTGATGAGATCAGTACACTCAACGACATTCTGACCATACAACGGCAAGTGTTTCACTTTCTGCAACAGAACACTTAACATAGTCTCCTTGAACAACTGCTTCCCATGGTGCCATGCACCCAAAAGGACACATTTGGCTTCTCCACGCACGGTGCTAGAATTCCACTCCAACAGAAATGTGTCTATAAATTGCGTAAGGCAGTCATCACCACGGTCGGTAAAGACATTCAGCGCTTGTTCCATATCCATGTACGATTTCTCCATAGGAGATTCACTTCCTTCTTCACCTTTCTTTTTTTTCTTGGAGTCTGGTGCTCCGAACTTGCTTGAACTCGTACCTCCATCTCCACCATCAGCCTTCTGTGAGGAGTGATTAGCATCCTTTCCAGAATAAAATGCCAAATTTAGAAGTTTCAAAGCTTGAATAACACACTCTTCCCCAAAGGAGAAAACACCATTCATGAGGAATGGTAACACATCTACATGCCTTAAGAGATATTTCTGCCAGTTTCTAGGTCTCGCTGCAGATACTTCAGCAATGGTTGAGAGGCACTTTACTATCTTCACACTTCTTTCATATGAGATGGAGCTTTGAAATCCACCAGATTTGTCAATGTGCTTATAAAGCTTCCTAATCTCATTTGAAAACTGCCAAGTATCACGGACGCTGTAATAGTGTGTCTTACTGCCACAGACATGTAGAAAAAGCCGCCTGGCATACCTCCTTACAAAAGTCGTATGAGGATTGTTGATATAACTGCAAAGAACATCCTGATATGCATCAAGCTTCAAATCCTTAGCAGAAGAAATCTTGTATGTTTTTTCTTTCTCCCCACCCTTGTCATGCTTCTCAGGCCGAACTACACAGTAGAGTAGCCGGAAAGTGTGCTCCAGTAATAATTTATGGTAGTCAGCAAATATATCTGAACGGTGAGATTTGACATACGAATCCGAGAAAAATGGTGAGAAATTACCAGCTGGAAGCTCTCTCCTGACTGTCAATAAAGCACCGCATCCAGAACCAGGATTCATCCCATGAGTTTCAGAACTGACAGAAGGCGACTTGAAGACATGGACCAACTGTTGCAAAATGTCCATGAGATAGTTAATGAAAACCTGCTGCCTAAGGAACCCACAAGCTCTATGCAGGCAGGAAGCCAGGTCACTTTTTTCATGGCCATCGGATGTAGAGGAACTGTATAATCGCATGGACTGTGGGATCGGGATACCTTTGTCCTGTGAATCTGCTGTCCCGCCAGATTTTGATACAGTAACATCAGCACCTGGTTGATTCCAGTTACGTATCATAAGTGTGAAGAACATGAATACAAGGATCATCACTTCCCCAAATGATGATCGGGTCTGTGCATCAAAAGGTTGATTCACCTTCATCTCATCTATAAACCATTTGATCAAATATTCCAAATTTAAGCCCTCAACCTCTGTGCTATCAACAAAAGGACCACCAATAGCCGAAGACAATCGGTATAAGAGCTGCATCACAGGAATTGCCTGAACTCCAGAGGTCGTAAGCATCCATCCTTTCAGCTGTTCAAGAAGCTCAGAAAGAAGCAGCGTATTGACCGCCCTTTTAGAAGCAGAAATAGTAACAGGGTCAACAGCTGAAGTAGAGAATTCTCCCGACTCGCTCGGCTCCAGATCATGGATTGATGGAGCTGAATTCTGCAAATTGACACCAGAAGCCGACAACAAAGTTGACTCGCTTATATCATCAGTGGAGATGTGAATTTCATTGCCATCTCCACTAAATGTCTCTACTTCAATTGGGATTGCTGTCATTGGGTGATCTCTAGAATGTGGAGGAGGAAGTCTTTCAGAATCTAAGACTTCGTAACACGCTTCACATAAATCAAAATCAGGGCAAACTGTACAGTGCCATCTTCGCCTCAATATAGGAACAGTTGAGCAACCATCACAACAATACTGTACAGATGAAGTGATTGAATCTTCTTCTACCAAAATAGGATTATTTCCACTAGTCGCACTATTAGCATCAGCACGGAGGGCAAGAGATGATGGACCATCCACGACGTCATCAACCCCTAACATCTTCTGCTTTGGAAAGGGAACCTGGAGCAGTCTAGAAGATATAGCCAAGCTGAAAAGAAAACAGTAAACATAAGTGCCTGTGCACTATGCAAATGCTATACACGAGTAGATTCCTTTATAAAATTTACCTGCTGGATGTTTGAACAGCTTCATTTGTAGAGAAAATTAGCTTTTTAAAGAGAGTAACTGCAGGACTTAAAGATTTCATGCCAACATCTTTTCCATGCAATGCCAAACACTCTGCATAACAATAGATCAGCTCAACAGATGATATGACCATATTATTCATAGTTTGTGTGCCAGGCTGCTCTACATCCAAAATTCCCCAGAGTACTTGCATAAGTCCATCAACCACGGTGGAACCTATATCATATCAAATATGAGTAAGACAAACAAAATATAAGAACCTCAAAATGTAAACGACATTACTACATAATTTTACTTAAGTCGTTCATTCACAATCACAGCATGTAACTTGATGCTTTTAGAAGTTCAGCAAATGCATCATACTATTTGGAAGTTTGGAACTATGACTATGTCCACGAAAACTCGTGGAGCATAACCAATACAATTCGCAAAGTGTGAAACATTCATACGAACATAAAACTTCCAATTTTTTCGAATCCCAATTTCACAACATTTTTAACAGAACTCACGGTTATCCCAGCACAACAGGAATGCATGCATCCACAATAATGGAAAATAACACAGGAAGAATTTTCAGTCAATAACGGATAGCGTACCATCAGTCTCAAGGAAATTAGCCAAGTTTGAGCGACGATGCACAGCAATTTTAGAAACTGTACGCATCTGTGCTGTAAACTCTTCAATAATCCACCCTGGGGTAAGCTCCCCCATTCCCAGCTTCGACAAGAGTGCAACTGTAGATTTCACTACTCCAGTGAGGCGCATAGTGTCTTTCACCTAAGAGAAGTACTCAAGGGTCAGAGAAGTTGTGAGTTCTAGATGACCATATGAACATTAAAAAGGGAATCGGAAGTGAATTTTGTTGAGTATGAACTTGGAACACAACATTAAAACTAGATTAAGCCATCGGAAACTAGTTAATTACTTGGTAATATATCTCTCTTCTAGGAAATACAGACTGCAGAACTCGGCTGGCAGCAGCCTGAAGCAAGGGTTCCCTGTCACTTTCGAATATTGTTTCTAGCACTTGCTTGCATTTAAGGTTGCTTTGTTCCACTTTAACTTCTTCACCTTTTGAGAATCCCAGAGGTTTACACAGAATATAGATACTGGAGAGTAGCTTGAGGCTATCAGCTATCACCTGCTCCTGTGAAGAAGAGTGTGCCGTCTGACACTTCCTTGCTGAACCGGATGAGCACGAATCACAACCAAGCAATCGAGCTTCCATATCTAGTATTGCATCCATCTTCTCCTTCCAACCAAATTCATCCTTTGCCCGGCCATACACCTCTAAGGAATCTATTCTTGGCAAAGCAGACCCGCCGAAAGTTCGGCCAATAGTAATAGTGAACTCCTCATCAGCTAAGAGTGTTTCAGCTACAGTGAAGGGTATATCATACCAAGACCGCATTCCTTCATCAAGTTTTATAACTCGCTGAAAAATAGTAATTTCAGAAGGAATATGACTGGCTGACGTATTACCGACATGCAAGCGAACACCAACCATGACAATATCGGGATTTGAATTTGTGACTGTTATCTGAAAAATGAATCAAAATGATCAAGATGCTCGAAATAAAAAAACATAAAGAACCGAACATAATATGACGATACTACAAAAAATGCGAAGACATGTGCTACATGCTTATGCTTATAAAAAGAGTAGGATCAACACATCTACACAAATATGAACATCATGAGCAAAGCTTTTCATCCATAAACAAAATGTTATAGAATTTAATACGAGTAACAATTCAATGCAAAGTAAGCACTTTAAATCAAGGAACTATGTGCTCGAGATGACTATGGAGTAGTATCAAACATCAAACATTCACATAAAGTAGGAAAATGTGGACGCTGTTCAAACAAAGCTAGCCCTTCCAAAAGTACATGGCAAACAAAGGCGGAGCAACCCATTACTGAAGTGTTTTGAAGGCTTTTATATGTGAAATGGGCTGCTAGAAGATAAATAGAAACCTTTAAAATGGAAATCAGGAACCAAATTCCAATTCATGATTCACATTTCACTATATCATCAGTAGCTCTGGCTGAGAATTCTTCTCAAAAGAAAGGAAGAAAAGAAACGAAAAAAAAAGGACATGTCTGATCCTAAACAACTATGAGATGTACACTTAGAGATATAAAATGAAGGAAGAAATAATACCAGAGCATAAGTATATTTTAAATAAAATAATGAGTGTGAGTGGATGAGAGTGTAGAACTTCAAAAAATAATATGGAACATATGTGAAATCAGACTTGAACTTCCAGTAACTGAATACCTTAAATCCTGCAGTCGGACCCTCTAGAAATCCATCTTCAGATGCCAAAGTTTGCTTAGCCCCCTCAGAATCATTGTTTCGAATGACATCACCACTGAATTTCATATCTTGCGTAACACAGACAGTTTTCTCAAAGAAGTCAAGTGGAAATTCTGGTTTTGCACCCCCATAAGCTTTATTTTTTAGGATACCAGAACCCAGTTTTTTAACCTTATCTGCCATCAAATTAACACCAGTATCCAACCCAGCAAGGATGTGTGAGTAAATCTGGAGACTTCCATCATCATGCATAATAAGACAGTGGATTTTGTCTTTTGACAGAGGCCTATAAGCAGTAACCCCGACCAGAGGCGACGAAGAACCCCCAGTATGACGCAAATTCTGTGCTAACATTTCATGTTGTCCCAGGGAGATGGCAAGTATCCCATTTGATTTTAGATTTGAAAAGCAAACAAATAACCCACTGCCACCCAATAACTCTTTCCAACGATGCAAACTAGCTGGACGGATCATACCATTCAAGTCGTTCTCATACACAGCAGACGCCTCTACCATGGATGTTGCATCCAGATTTAAGCGGCCAATCAAGGTACTCCCATCTTGACAGGATAAGAAGAGTAATTTATGAGTAGGCAAGAAATATAGTGAGGAGCCCTTTGCAGGCTTGTTTTTCCCCTCTACTTCAATGATATCTTTCAAAGGCCTGCTGCCAACATTTGTTTTAGTGGACAACTCCAATCTGTACAAGCTGCCAGACTCCGAGAGGACAATGATAAATGTTCTACCATGGGAAGCCACTAAAACAGTTGCATCCACAATTGTGTCATCAGGCAATGTCACATAGTGCAAAGGACTGATGCTGTCTTGAGACAGATCATATATCTTGACAAATCTGTTTGTGACCACCATTAACTGAACCTGAGAACCAGGGATCCATTCTACACGTCTGATATATGCACCTTGTAGAGCAAGTTCAATAGCTAATCTATCAATCACCTCACCTCGATGATTAACTGTAAGGACCTGGCAGTCTTCATAGCCTGCTACAACCAGATAATTCTCAACAAGTGGATTAAAAAGAAGATGCACGATCTCAAAGCGAACAACATTCTTAGAAAGAGGCTTCACATTAGTCTTATCAGCTGTCACAGGAGCTACAGTGGCTTGTCCAATTAACTGCCCCACATCAAATATGGCTACTTTATCACCTTCGCCAACTGCTAAACGACCTCGGGCACTGACACTGAGTAATGATTTGACAAGAGATCCATTTGTCAAATGAGCTTTTAGATCCTTTGCATTTGAATAATCTGTTTTTATCTTCAAATCCAATGATCCGCTTTTAAATACCTTTTTCAATTGCAGAAGTTCATTGCTATACTGAAGCACTTTGTCTTCAGACAGTGTAACTTTCTTATCTCTTACCATTATGGAATCTCTTCGTGCAGTGATATAAGGCAGCAATAATGAGCAAACTCCTAATACACGGCGCTCCACGTCCAGCTCATCCAGCAGCAGCGGTATCCTGTCTTGAACCTCTTTTGATACAAATAACCTGGTAGAGTTATCCAGGTCGGTCGATGCGTCTTCATCAATGTCTGAATCACTGTCAGGCAACTGATCGACATTCTCAGTAGGGGATAGAAAAGACTGGAAGTTAGCAGCACTACGTATGGGCGCAGTGTTACTTGCAGTGCTACTTCCAATGTACTTTCGAGGCTTCAAGCACTGGCAACTGCTGCCTCGAACACCACCAGCACCACAATCACAGAAAAAACGACTAGAGCGAGAGTATACAACACGATGACCTCGATGACAGACTTTTGCACATATGGAGCAACAGCCTTTCGAGACGGTAAGATCACATGTATAGCAGAAGTACCAGTGCTGCTCCATAAAATTGCTGCCACTGGATGTGAAGGTACAAACTTTAGACGCCAGTGCCTTCTCACTATTGGTATCCTCCTCCTCATCCTTATCTATGCTACCCAACTCACCATCGGATGTTCCATCATCTTCATCATCATCAACAGAAGTTGCATCACAGTCAACAGAAGCTGACCGATTAGCAGAGGGGATCAATTCGTTGGTGCTTCTTCTTGAACCAAGAGTTCTAGAAGATAATGACCCCAAACCAGAACTCATTCTAGAAGCGGTCTTCCCATGGGACTTCTCCATAATGCAACCAGGAGACGCACAATTACTTAAAGTCGCTGTAAGGAACCCCAAAAGATACTTCAAACCTTGAAGCAAGTTCTCATCACCAGCAAGCTTCTCTATCAGGATGACAGTTCTCTGAATCAGTGACTTGATCAAAATTTCCCCTTCAGATAGTTGGACAATAAAACTATAATAACCTTTTGCTGCATTAAAATCAAAATGTAAAAATGCATTGTCGAGAGAAAGAAGCATGGCTTGATGCAAATGACAGTGTAACTCCTGCAGCAGGAAATCAGAAGTGCGCGACAATAGACAAGTGAGAAATTTCATGGTCGCATCTCTTAAAGAGACTAAAATTCCTTTAGCACTGATGCCGTCTGGTGTTTCAGTTACAGATCCTAGTAGCCTCAACTCCAGCCACTTTGACAGTGAAACCAAATCCATTTTGACAAATTTTGTGCGCAACTTCTGCATTACCAACGGATATTCACCAGATAAAAGATCTGTGAAGAAATTGAGAACCTTCACACTAACAGATTCAGAACAGCAATGATCTAGAGCATCAAAGAGAACCAATACATCGCCTCGTAAGGGACCACAAAAATTCACTAGTTTTTCAGAAGAATCCTCCATAGAGAGATAGAATTTGAAAATGACAGTTTTTGAACCATCACTAATCAGGCTGTAAGCAACATCCACCATTTTCACAACCACATATTCATGGATGCTTACATTAACATCTTCTCCTTCGTGCGTGCTTTTCAAAAATTCTTCCATGCGCTTCATAATGAATAGGCTGTTGTAATCAGGTCCTTCAGTTCCCATTTTCAAGCTTTCGCCTATCACTTCACATTGACCCTTGAGGTTTTCGAAGACCCTGTCACATTTTATTGCCAGGACTGATTCAAGAATCTCACTGCTGGCCTCTTTTTCCTCCCATTTGATCCCTCTAGAAGCTCTTATTTCCAATAGCCCAGCAAGACTGATAATGATTCCTTTCATGTTGAGGATGCAGGATGATATAATTTCGCTCCCAAGTAGTTGATGAGGAGGGAATCCATGCAAAGCAGCTTCCCAGAAAATCCTTGCTCTTACACCCAGAGCACATTTCTCAACAATTTTACCCAGTTTTAAAGGTAGCTCATAAACTGAGGTCAACAAACATGAACTGATCCCCATCTTCTCGGAGAACTCATCTTGAATATTTTTGTCTGGATCAGCATACGGAAGAAGCCACAGAGGGAAACATCTGTTGGCACACCGACGCTCATCTATAAAGGTTGATGCCAAAGCTTTCTGGTAAATCCGTAAGTATCCGTTTAACAAAGACGCCAATATTTTTATCAGCATTGCAACTTGATCAGTACTGAAAGAGTTGTAAACAAGACTTCTGGTGAATTCCAAAAACTCCGCATCCCCAGCTGTGGAATCTGGCCTGGTAGGGACCACTATTGCGGAAGAATTCTTATCATACCCATGAATGCCTAAACAAAGTACGGAGAGGACAAGCGAAAGCAAGGATCCACTCCTATAAAAACCCCATCCGAGTTCCTCAACATCCTCACAAGTAAGTGAACCATGCAATTGCTGAAGCAAACTCAAAATAAGATCAGCAGTGCCAGCAAACTCATTGCTACTGACATGCTGACTTAAAATATGATGACTGATATACAAAATGTCTCTTGTACTTAAGATAGCAGGAACCTTGAGATCCCTCAAGAGAATTTGCCTATGGTCTGAGGAAGATCCACCAACTGGGATATCCCAGCAAAGCACAAAAAGATAACGTTCAAGAATCAAGTCATCTGTGTTGTAAGCTTTTCGAGCACTCCAGTATCCTAAAATCTGGCAAAAAGAAGCACATATTTCCTCCCACGTCAAACCTAACAAATCTTCTGGAGAATAAGTAGTACACAGTGAAGCTGGAAGAGGGGCAATATCAATCAATTGACTAAGCAGAGATACTTTTGCCATTGCCCCATCCGAACTCGCCACTTCCTCTAATGCAAAGGCTATCCAAGATGGCAAATACTTGAAATAACTGTTCATTTGTAGCTCAGGTGCTTCCTTCAATATCATTCTGAAGTCAGAGAGCAGCAGTGACGGACAAGTACGAGGGTGATATATCATATGACGAAGTACTAAAATCAACCTTGACGTCACCAAAGCCCAGCACGATAACTGCACACTGTCAAAACCAGAACAGGGAACATCCATATTTCTAACAGACTGGAGCATTAAATTAGCCAGTGCAGCTCTCTCCTCTTCAGATGAAAGATGAAAAGCCATCAAAAGAATCTCAATGTGAAATAAAGAAGGAAGAGTTCCAGCTACCTCCTTCACACCAGGGCATATTGAGAAAATTGCTTTTGCCTTTTGATGGATAAATTCAATAAACGTCACGTAAATTTTGGTTCTCAATCTGGAACCAGCCAAACCCACTCGACAAACTAGTATATTGGCAAGTAAAGCAAGCATTTTATTATTGTAAACATAACCACCAGCTTCAACAAACAAAATTTTATCAACTATTGATTCTTCAAGAGATTCAGAGAAGGATCTAAGCGTCACAAGTTTCTGCAATAATTCAAAGCACAACTGCTGTGCATGTCCATACTTCTTCTCTTCATGCAGAGTTAGACTGTTATCATAAGACCTGTCTTCAGGATAACAGCCCTGACATTTAAGAAATGAAAGTAAAATGTCAAAATGGCTGGCACTAAGCTTCTGGCACGCATTTTGATACACCAATGGATGCCATTGAGGAGAGAAAACACATGTTTTCAGGAAATTGAGTACTTCGGTTGCTGCCTCCAGTGGCATGTTCCTTAAGCTTGAACCAGAACTAGCGGCAACATTAGATTGTTCACATCCATCGGCAGATCCAACAGAACGACTGGCCTCAGAAAAAAGATCGCCGAAAAGAGCTTCATCTTCATGACAGACAACAGTTTCGACTTCCGAGGTACCCGATGCTTTCGTCCCACTGGAAAAGGATCTCTCCAGTATTGGCCTTAATTTTATACCCTCAGAATGAAGGAAGAAAGCCAGATGCATCAGATTGTCGAGCCACTGAACTGATGGAGGAAATATAAATGCCAATAACTCGTCTATTGTATACTTTCTTAACAATAATACTTCCTCATTCCGGACATGGCATAGAGGAGCTTCAAGCTCTGTGCTGTCAGTACACCTAGTATCAAGGTCACCCACATCAACAATGTAATGTGCAGGATCCTTGATATCAGAAATGAGTTTCAAAACGAAAATAATCACACGGGGGGAGCAAGCCAATGGGAGTTTATGGCTGGAAACATATTTATCTGAACTCCAGACATCAGAGTCTAAAATGTGTAAGATAGAAGTCGCTGCACATGCTTGGATATTCTGAAAGATATAATTCCGACAGAAAGTAGCCTGCGTTGCTTGCAGAAATTCTTCCAAGCAGTGGACAGCAAGACTTTCACAGCTGCTTTCAGCATTCGCAAACTCAACACCAGCTCCAAACAGTGTAGGCAGTACATCAATGAAAGAAGCAGTGCATTGCAACAACTGGTTGTCAGAATCAACAAACGAATTCTCTTTTGTAAGACATCCCATCAGCTTGAATATTCTTATGCAAGTTGACAATCTCCTTCGCATATTGAAACAGACTTGTTTTTCATCCAATGACACTGATAGTTTTAAGAGTTCTTTGCAGAGAAGAATAAGGCGGTGGATGCATCTCAAATGAACAATAGCCCAGTGCTGAAAAAGAGTACTCAGTTTATCGACATTGCGGGGAAAAGATTGTCTAGCCGTAACTGGATTGACCATATCGACTTGTACACATTCAGCAATTAAAGTGTTTAACAGGTTATCATCTGCTTCCTTTCCCCGGGAGCACATTGGTCCTGACCAGAAACAAATAAAATTATGCAAATTAGGGGAGTTGCGAAATCATTATAGGAAAAAAAAAAAGGTATAGCAGACATCCGTGGAGCAATACCATTAAGCATGCACTCGACATTGTCCTTCCACTGCATGGTATCATCTTTATCAGCAACAGTGGGCAACATGTCCACCTGAACGTTAGTAGTGCATGATTGCAAGACATCCAACTCCTTATGCACTCCATCAACTAGCAACAGCTCCAATAACTGTACCATAATGTTCTGAAAAGGTAGACAGGATTAAGTAAGAAGCATGGAGTATGGACATTATCATTCTTGCAAACATGTCAATGACACCTAGGGTTGATATTTTGTTTAATTTATTATTTATTGGACAGTAAAACGATTGAACAAAAGAGTGAAACCACAAGATTAAAAAGTATATTGAATGAGACGCCAATAATACTATTTTTTTGTAAATTGCCTCACACATCCTTCATAAGCACCTACCCAGCCGAAAGTATAAAGTGAAAATAGGAGGAAATAGGACAATTTAAACAACACATCCATGCCAAGTGCAACACCGAGGTCTGTAAATATCGGAACTCACCCTCACGCTCATCCACTAACTCTACACTTTGTGTTGTAATGTAAAGTAAAAAAAAAAAAAAAAAACACTAGTAAACCACGACTTAGTATTCATTTGAGAAAATGATTTGGAACTTCCACTTATCCCGTCCAAGAAGATAAACACCATAAACCCATGCACAAAACACAGACGAAAACAAAAGGACAGCACGTAATCACCAACCTGAAGACTTGCATCATCACTTTTACAAATCCATTTTTCCAGGTAACACAACGCAAACTCCATCGACTGCTGGACCACGGCCACAACAACAGGCTCAACTTGCTCAGCTGCCAAGTAAAAGACAGACTCAGCTCAAGAACATAAGGCTACAACAAACTAACTCACAACCACGAGCAAACTAATGCAATCAACATACCTGGCGACGATCGAATTGCTTTAACAACACCAGTCGATACACAGGCCAAGGCATGAATCTGGGCTTGGTCCCAGACCTCTAATGCTAAACTGCCGCCGGCCGCTTCACCATCATAAAAATCAAACGGCCTGACGGATTGCCTGAGGAGCGAGTAGAGCTTCTCGAGCCCTAGCCTAAGCACAGGCGCCGACGCGTCGGAGCGGAGCTTTGAAGAGAAATCGTCGGAGGACAGGGCAGCGGCAAGGGCGGCGATCTCCTCCGCCATGTCAGCACGGGGAGTTTCGATGTCGCGCCGATCAGCAGAAGTTCATCAGGTGGGGTAGGGTTGATCGGGAAGCGAGCGCGAGCTCCGGCGATTGCAGTTTTTACGGCGAGGAAGGGGGATTTCTGAAAATGAAATGCGATGAAGGGTTTATGTGGATTTGATTGAAGAGTATTTTAGGTTGATTAGTGACGAAGCTAATAATCGGAAATGAAAAATATAAAGTGAGAGGAATTGTGAAGCTATTTTATTAATCTCGAATACCAATTTATCGACCAATTGGAACTTTTGGCCCTTTTATAAAAACTTCGAGTGCGTATAAGTTCACCGACTTTAGGTTCTTTGTTAGATCATCTAAAGAAATTGAATCAAATTAGTATATTCAATCAATTTTAATAAGTTATTTATATAGCGAACTAATTAAAATAATTCATATACACGAATAATAAAAAAAAAACTAATAAGATATAAAGTGAATTAATTTGTCACCATATTTAATATGGAGTTAGACTCAACATTATTGTCATTCACCTCATTATGAAATAATTTGTGACACGAATCATTGAAAAATAAATTAGTAACATGTTTTCAAAAGTTGGTGATATGGGTGATTTTTTATAATATCAAAAGCCACATTAGAAATGTTATTATCTCGTGCATTATATTTTTTCATGTATCGTCGTGCATTATATTTCCTCATTTATAGATTAGTTATTGTTGTTTTCCAAATTTTTGTGAAAAATGTATTTATTGTATTTTAGGCGCTCGCGAGGCAGCACACTGATGTCTAGTGCTTGAATGTGGAAAAGACAACGCCTGAATTAGATCGTGAAATATTAATAAAAGATATTTATATTTATAATTGGTTAAATATTATTTTGCAATATGTTCTATGCGCCTATTTGGGATTTGCAACTTCTACAACTTTTTATAATAAGTTGCAACTTGTAATACACAAAATGTCTGCATCGCAATTCTCGGTCATTGATGGTCTAATTTCCTCAAAAAAAGGGCAAGCATGTGCAACGCCCACACCAAAATTGATGAAAAAACGTAATTTCACCCTAATCAAAGAAAATATATTGTTTTATAACAAAACTCTTGTTCTGGAAAGTTTACTTTCCAAGCTAAGTTGGGAATAATTGAGATTGAAATCGAACACGTTCTGTAAAGAGATGATATGCAGTCGTGTTGCAGCGTCGTCCATCGAGCTCTAGCTAGATCCCCTCTCATAGAGCAGGTTTGTCTCCGTCCTTGGCCGCAGAAGCACACTTGTTGCCCCCGCCAATTCAACCTTGTTGTGGAAGGATAACAACTTCTCCTATATAGTTTCCCCTTTATATTCTTTTCGGCTCTAACGTTTCGGTGATGCTTTGGCGGCCACATCTAAAGTAATTAATTAATAGTCATAAGCCATAAAACGTTGTCGGGAGCGACCTTGCGGTGGATAAGTGAAAGTTTTCTTCCCATTTTAAACCTTAATCAAATTGAAAATAATTGAAGGAAATGAGATAAAATTCGAAGAGAAGAACCCTATATTGATTCTGTTAATTTGAATTTGGGTGAGTATTTTGCCCCACATTAAATTCAGGGGAAGACCAATAGACATCAGGTGAAGTGCCATTTTTCTTTCTTAGATTTAGTACGTGTGTCTTGCATGTTTGTTTTTTCGGTGGAATTTGGACCGTCGATGGCCGGAGGTTGCGATAACATTTTGTGTATTGCATTTGCAACTTATTACAGCAAAATTGTAGTGTGTAGATGTTGTAAATCCCAAATACGTGAATAGCACAAATTACAAAATATTATTTACCTTTTATAACTCTAAAGAGTTATATAAGTACAAGTTGCAAAATATTTTATATTTTAAAGATACATTATATAAAATATATTAGTTAACATGATCAAATATAAAGATAATGCAAAAATTAATACGTTCAGAATTATTCTTAATAAATAAAGTATATTCAATGCATAAAAATTAAATTATTTTTCAATGATAAAAAATAAATAATTTTTTTAATAAAAAAGTTATGGACCCCTAGCTGCCGTTAAGACCGCCTAGGTACCTATGCCGCTATCTAGATAGTCTATACATATTGAATATCATAACTACCAGATGACGTCTTAGGCAGATTGCCCGAGTGTCTAGAATGACCGTCTATACAAACTTGATGTCGTTTTACTTTTCGAGATTTTGGGAACATATGCGGCTTCGGATTCAATCTTAATTATAATATTCCTACATAGTTAAATAGTTTTTGGAAGTGTAAGAAAAAATATAGCTTTAAGGGCGCCTTATGAGTTCTCAAACTTATCTAGAATTTTTGGTGAATGTTTTGAGCATTATGGGTAGTTTATGTTATTATCTGGACATATTTTAATCAATAACTTATCTGATTTGAACCTTGTAAAACAAGGTGGCTTGTTTTAAATATCTCGTGTTGTCATCGATGGAGAAAGCAACAATTTTGTTTTGAAGAATTTTGAAGGACCAGATGTGGTGCTTAAAACATTCACATTGTTGTTGCTCGAGTAAATTACTGATAACCGTTCACACATTTTAATTTTACACCTCACGCATTTTTCATTTTGCAGAATACACCACGGAGGACCAAAAAATAAATACAAAATGTTCTCACCATTTCCATCTTGGTTGTATATATGAGTGGATGGAAAGAAGTGACAACTGCCCAGTCTGTGGCAAGATAACTGTTCTGAACATTTCTTGTACATTAATTTCGGTTAGATTATATTTGAAGATTAACTTTATATATACCTCATATTTTTATTAAATGGATAAATTATACTCTTTTCATGTACATTTTATGGAAACTTACGTCTACACAGTCATTTATCACTATTCAATTACAGTTTTAAATAGATTATTGAATAATATCCCAACATATTTTATCAACTCACTTTACATGCTAGTTGCTGTTTTTTT
>CACSLK010027752.1:13410943-13429186 GCA_902706635.1 Striga hermonthica | reverse complement strand
TTATAACTGGATTTTAAAGAAAATTAAAAAAAACTTAAATTAATTATTATACTAATAATATCAAAAAATGTCAAATTTTTTTTTAAAAAAAAAATTAACACAAAATTTGAGCCCTCTCATTCACACATGTGTGTGTGTGTGTGTGTGTGTACTAAATGACATTCTTGTTCCAGTTCTACCCCATGTGGAGAGGCTGATGAAATCCTGCTGCATTCAGACATTATTTTCCTCACTATTTGTCAGGATTTTTGTTTATGCTTAGCAGTGCTTGCTTTGACTGCTTTGACTGGATTAAGTAAGCTCCATGCTCTCTTTAACTATGGCTTTGCTTGCACTCAACACATAATAACAATCGAACAAAAATGGAGCCAAATTTTTTCGATTATTTCGACTCGGATTGTTTCGACTCGATTCTATCCATCTTAACTTCTAGATAGATTTGTTCTAGGAAAATAAAGATAAAATTAAAAATGAAAATAATAACAATTTCTTTTTTTTTTTCTTATTATTATTATAGTAATCATAATAGTAGTAATTATTAGGTCTAATTGCTTTATAAATCCTGACTTTGTACTAAATTGTAAATAAATCTCAACTTTTTTAAGTTTGTCATTAAATTCTCAACTTTTTTTAATTGTGTTGCATGTTAAGCTCCTATTAATTTTCCGACATCCTCTTTGTTGGTAGTTTTTTATGACTTAAAACATACATATATTCATTTCTACTTCATATTTTCTTCATTTCTTCTACACTCTCAATTCCTAATTTTCTTTCCCTATGCAACACTAAATTAAGATTTGTGGAATGTATGTCGTTCTCGTTGCTTCTTTTGTTGATATTGGCTCTCAATGTTTCCAGCTCCTCAAATTTGGGAATGAAAAATCTCGATTTAGGGGTTGCAATGGGAAAAATTTTCAGAATTGCGGAGTGTGTAAGAAAGAAAGAATTATGAAGTGAAAATGTATAGGGTGCGTGTTTTAAAACATAAAAGCCACGTCGGTTTGTTGTTAGGATATATCATCACTTTGTCGGATACATCAACAAGGAGGTAAGAAAACAATCGGAGTTTAACATGCAACACAATTAAAAAGTTGAGAATTTAATGGTAAACTTAAAAAATTTGACATTTATTTTCAATCCATTTGGTACGAGTGTATGAGGATGATTATTACGGATTTGATGTAAAAATACAAAGCATGCAAAATGGTGGTGCCGTACACAAAGGGCGTACATGCTTGACTAGTCCCATCAGTATTAAATTTTGTTATTTGTATGTGCAAAATACACCTAATTAAATAATTAGATGGGGATTTTCATTTTCCCTTATTTATTTATTTATTTATTTTTTTTAAAAAAAAAATTCTCTTCTTCTCCTCTCAATTCTGTGTATTGACTTTGAGGCGATGGGTATTTTTGTCATATAATGTGGCACAAAAGGTGAGACGGAAAATGACTTGAAGAGAAGTGTGGATCCTTTGGGAGATCCTTGGAAAGGGATTTGACACAACTGACACAGTTGCATGCAACTTTTCCATTTGAAAGAAAAAATTTTGGTTTATTCAATTGTATCATCCTCCTCACAATAGTAATCGTGTGGATTTTGGAATCTTAATTGTGTCGCGTAAATGAAACGAGTGACTCGTGAACCTGATTTGTTAATGCTCTAGTTTGACTTGTCTCGACTTGTCTGATATATAAATGCTATACATATCAAAAGGAGTTGTTAAATAAAACGAGTCGTTCGTGAATTCAACTCGATTTTATTAAGACTAGCATTTCACATGGCTTTGCTTGTTTTATATACAAATCCCACACACACCCAAATGACTGAATGAGTGTGTATGTGTGTGTGTGTGAAGATGTGGATATTGTAGCTGTTAAATTAAATGAATCGTTTGTGAGTTCGCCTCAACTCATTAAGCTTGAGTTTGATTTGACTTGGCTTGTTTCATATACAAATACCACGAAACCGAAGGAGTGTGTGTGTGTGTGTGTGCATGTGTGAATATGTAGATATTACAATTGTTAAATGAAATTAATCAGTCGTGAGTTCAGGCCAATTTACCAAGACTCAAATTAGGCTATACTCGAGAATATGAGATTTTACATAATTTCTTAAATATTTAGTTTAGATCAACTCGTTAAGATTCAAATTCAGTTTGCTAATAGGGATAAAAGAGTTGAGAATTGAATTCATTTAATTACCAAGTCGAGCTCAAGTATAACGAGTATGATCTCGTTCGGCTCATAGCCCAAGTGGCCATTAAGCCATGTTGAATTTGTAGAGAGAGAAAGAATAATTTGGGAAAATTTTTCCTGTATTCAGTTTATCGTCCAAAAATTACAGAGTACGAACACAAAGAGTGTATATATACACTCTCATGCAACACGACAAAGCAAAGTAAAACGGCATCGTTTCAAGTAAACCCAAAACGACGTCGCACCCAATAAGTCTGAACAAAATAAACGCAAACACGACTATGACTAAAAACAACAACAATAAAGAAAGATAAAACTCAATGCAGCAATAATGCCTTCAATAATTCCAACACCCTCCCCTCAAGTTGGGCCGTAAGGTGGAGAAGACATGCCCAACTTGCTCACCAGCGACGTAAAGCGGGCACCCGTGATGACTTTGGTGAACAAATCGGCAAGCTGCAAGAGGGAAGGCACATAGTGAGGTGCAATGAAGCCTTGCTTGAACTTGTCTCGAACAATATGGCAATCGATCTCCAAATGCTTCGTCCTCTCGTGGAAAACAGGGTTAGAGGTGATATGCATGGCAGCACGATTATCGCACCAAAGAGGAATAGGAAAAATGAGTGGTACATCAAACTCTTGAGCAAGAAAACCAATCCAGATCAACTCTGTCACTGTGGAACCCATGGCTCGGTATTCAGCCTCGGCTGAGGATTTGGACACGGTATTCTGTTTTTTACTTTTCCAAGAAATCAAGGAGTCCCCAAGAAAAATACAGAAACCTGTGACTGATCGTCTAGTATCCTTACAGGTAGCCCAATCGGCATCACAGTAGGCTTTGAGAGTAATAGAACCTGTCTGCTTAGGATAAAATAAACCCATTGTAGGAGCTGACTTCAAGTATCGGAGCACATGTAAGGCTGCAGACCAGTGATCTTCATGAGGGTCATTAATGAATTGACTAAGTTGTTGAACCGCATAGGTAACATCTGGTCTTGTCAAACCAAGATACAATAATCTGCCAATGAGTCTCCTGTAAGTGTCTGGTTGAGACATGGGCTTTCCTGAGTGCAAGTTAAGCTTAACTCCAAGAGGCAAAGGTGTAGGAGCTGGAGTGCAACCAAGCATATTCATATCCCCAAGAATATCAAGAATATATTTTCTCTGACTTAAGTAAACCCCAGCTGCACCATAATTCAATTCCACACCAAGAAAGAACCTAGCAATCCCAAGATCCTTAATAGTGAACTGATTATCCAGGAAGCTCTTAAGCTCATTTATCAATTTTTCTGATGATCCCGTCACTAAAACATCATCTACATAAACAAGAAGTGCTAAGAATTCTCCATCTCTGTGTAAGGTGAACAAACAATGGTCATAAGAGGATTGAAGAAGACCAAACAGTGAGAGCTTTCTACAAAGTTCATTATTCCATTCTCTAGATGCTTGTTTGAGTCCATAGAGACTCTTTATCAACTTGCAAACCTTTCCAGCAGCTGCCTTAGTATATCCTTGTGGAGGCATCATATAGATTTCTTCGGAGAGATACCCATGGAGAAATGCATTATTTACATCCAATTGATGTAAAATCCAGCCTTTGTGTATAGCAGTGGCTATGAGAAATCTCACAGTGACCAATCTAGCAACCGGAGAGAACACATCAAAATAATTCACACCCTCAACTTGATTATAACCTTTGGCTACCAGCCTCGCTTTATATCTTTCAACCGATCCATCTGCCTTTCGCTTGATTTTATAGACCCACTTTGACCCTATTGCCTTCATCTCCTTTGGCAGATCAGTAATAACCCATGTGTGGTTCTCTTCAAGTGCATCCAGCTCTCTTTGCATAGCTTCCACCCAAAAAGGATGTAACACAGCCTGTTTAAAATGACTGGGCTCCTTTTCAATAGAAATATTTCCCAGAAACTCTTGTTGAATGCTGTCAACACCATTTAAGCTCATATATGGAAAGCTGTATATTGGATACATCCCATTTCTTACCTTCAATGCCTGACTAGTTCCACAAATGTAGTCACTTTGCCAACCAGGTACATTTTTCTTTCTCATCCCTCTCCTTAGTACTTCATTGACAGGTGGTTCAAGAGGAGCAGTTGATTCATCCTGTTCAGTAGCACTTATCCCTTGAGATGTAAGTGTCTCATCTTCCACAACATGAGGTAAAACAACCTCATTTTGTTCTGTTATAATATAAGGAAATATCTCTTCAAAGAAAACAACATCCCTGGCAACAATGCAGCTTTTGTCCTCCAAATCATATAACTGAAACCCCCTTTTGCCTGGAGCATTTCCTAGGTAAATGCACTTGCTTCCTCTTGCTTCATATTTAGATTTATGTGGATGTACCTTTGCTGCATATGCAAGACAACCAAATGGCTTAAGTTGAGCATAATCTGGTGATTTCCCATATATTTTCTCAAAAGGTGACTGCCATTCTAAAATTGATGTAGGCAATCTGTTGATAATAAATGCTGCACTAAGAACTGATTATGGCCAGAAAATAAGAGGTAATTTGGCTTGAAACATCAATGCCCTACCAATTTCCAAAAGCTGCCTGTGCTTCCTTTCCACTACACCATTTTGTTGTGGTGTATAAGCACATGTAGTCTCATGTTGAATTCCTTTGCTCTGAAAGAAACTTTGCAACTCCTTTCCCAGAAATTCTTGTCCATTGTCTGACCTCACTTTCTTAACACAAGTGTCAAACTGTGTGTTAACCATAAGTATGAATTGTATCATCAGTTTGACAGCCTGTGATTTATGAGACATCAAGAAAATTCATACACCTCTGCTGAAATCATCAACCACAGTGAGGAAAAATGGTGTACCAGTCAAAGACTCCTCTCTACAAGGGCCCCATATGTCCACATGTAACAACTCAAAGCACCTTGATGTCTGTGTAGTACTATTCTGAAATGGTAATCTATGCTGTTTAGCTTTAAAACATATCTCACAAGCTTGAACCTGTTGCTCCTCATCTTGGGTAAATAATCCCTTTAAGAAAGGGATATGTTTCATAGTAGTGACACTGGCATGTCCCAAGTACTGGTGCCATTGAACACAAGAGAAACAACAACTGACATCTTTCTTATTATCTTCATGAGAACTGTTAAGTACATATAAATTTCCAACAGCTGTCCCTTCCCCAATCACCTCACCATTCTTATGATTTTCAAAATAGCATGCTGAAGCTGAAAAGGAACATTTTACCTTTGCATCTGCGCATAGTTGACTCACTGAGAGCAAGTTATATTGGAAGTCTGGAACATACAACACTCTATGCAAGGTCAACTTGCTGCTGACTACCACCAAACCACCAATCTCAACCCTTTTTTGACTTCCATCTGGTAAACAAACCATGATAGGCTCTTTCATGAGAAATGTCTTCCTCATTATTCCTAAATCTCCACACATGTGCCTACTAGCTCCTGTATCAATTATCCAATCCTTTGAGCTCATATGACTGAAGCTGGTTAAAGCAAAATGCAGCACCTCAGCTTCCTTATTTCCAGAAAAACTCACCATCTGAGCATAATCAACCTTTTGTTCGCACATTTCCTTTCCTTTGATATATTTAGTTATTTCCTGCAACTGTTGTACTACCACTGAAAGATCACTCTCTCTTGCTTCCCTTTTGTTTTCCATATTTTCTTTCCAATTTTCCTTTTCTTCATACACATCTGTGCAGTTTGCAAATGGTCTGTTCTGCTGCAGTTTATAATCTTTGTACCATTCAGGTACACCATGTATTTTAAAACAGGTGGCTACTGTATGGCCATTCATCCCACATTTGTCACAATGTAACTTAGCCTTTTCTTCTTTACTAAGCCTTCCTCCCCCTCTGCCTCGACCTCCATTCCAGCCTCCTCTTCCATTTGTTCCTTTTCCATGGAAAGTGTTTCCTCTACCATAAGACTCAGACCTGACATTCATAGCAATAGAGTCCACTTTCTCATAGCTGCTGTACACCAATCTCTGCTTCTCAGCAGTTAAAATCATAGAATATGCTTTACTGACACTAGGCAAAGGATCAAGTGTCATTATCTGATTTTTTTGAACATCATAGCTATCATTTAAGCCCATAAGAAACTGAATTAGCTTAGTTTCTGCATTGTTCTGAGCCACAATTCTTCCTTTTTCACAACCACAAGCCTGTATAGGCACGATATGAGCATATTCATCCCATAATCGTTTTAAACGATTAAAATACTCCATCACAGTGTTGTTTCCTTGAGTTAGGCTATTGATCTCTCTCTGCAATTTATATTTAATCGGACCATTGCTTTCCCCGTATCTCTCACAAATATCATCCCATAACTCTTTAGAATTCTCAGCGTATATGAATGATTCAGCTATATCCTTAGATAGTGAATTAAGAATCCAGGACAAAATCATCCAATCAACCTTTTTCCATGACTTATAATCAGGATCATTAGAATCTGGTTCTGGAAACTCACCATCGATAAATCCTAGCTTCGTTTTAGCACCGAGTGCGATCATCATCGAGCGTCGCCATGAGAGAAAGTTGCTTCCATTGAGCTGAGTTGAGACTAGCATCATACCCGGATTATCTGACCCGTGCAAAACAGCGGACTGTGATCGACCGCATTTCCTGTACCAGATCCACCAGCAACATTCAAAGCATCTGCTTTCCTCATTGCTATCGATTGCAATCTACCGACACAAAATCCTCAGGATCGATTCACGCTCTAGATACCATGTTGAATTTGTAGAGAGAGAAAGAATAATTTGGGAAAATTTTTCCTGTATTCAGTTTATCGTCCAAAAATTACAGAGTACGAACACAAAGAGTGTATATATACACTCTCATGCAACACGACAAAGCAAAGTAAAACGGCATCGTTTCAAGTAAACCCAAAACGACGTCGCACCCAATAAGTCTGAACAAAATAAACGCAAACACGACTATGACTAAAAACAACAACAATAAAGAAAGATAAAACTCAATGCAGCAATAATGCCTTCAATAATTCCAACAAGCCAGCTAGGAGATGTAGTTACTAACATAATTTTGATGTTCCTAATGAATAATGAATGATTGTCCAGCATAAAGTGATAAAAACAACTTAATTGCATATATTGATGATATTAATAACAACAACAACAACAACAACAACAACAACAACAACAACAACAACAACAACAACAACAACAATAATAATAATAATAATAATAATAATAATAATAATAATAATAATAATAATATTATTATTATTATTATTATTATTATTATTATTATTATTATTGTTGTTGTTATTATTATTGGTCATAAAATATGTTTCCTATTCAATATAAGCTTAATCATTGGTTCATTTGTCCATCATTGATGGAAAAAAAAAAAGTTCCTAAACCAAATTAACCCAATTGTGATGTGATTTTGATGTATTCAATTAAATTCTCACTTGATTTTTAGGTACTCTCATAATCATAATCACCATCATATGAAAGCCAAATTAAGAGACACTTTAATCAGCCCGACCTAATCAAACAAAGCAGTAAAGCTTCTCAACTTTATCATAAAATCATTTGATAATTAGTATTGCCACGTCACTCGTAATTAGTTGTCTCAAGGCAACAGCGCAAAAGATATTGCCGACAAATATGCGAATTAGGGAGAAATTAATTTAAATATATATATTTTTTCCTTTTTTTATAATAACATAAAAATAGTGGGGCTTATGAAATTGATGGAGCTGTAATGTTGTATTATGTATATGAATATGAATGGGCTTTGGCTTATTGGCTACAGAAAGAATGGCACATATTGCATTATTTGCATATAAATTATGGAAAGATGCTACGGTTCTGTGACGGGATTATTTTGTCGGAATTTGCAACCGTTAGATCAACTACCTTCGATGATTACTAGATGATTAACAGTTACAAATTAACCCGATGAAATAATTTCGTAACGGGACTGTAACATTTATCTAAATTATGAATACACAATAGGTAAAAAAAAGGGTATAAATAAATACAAATAATAATAATTGTAGAGAGAGAGAGGGTGAGTTGTACCTTGTAATGTCATTCAGTTGTTTGTATGATGATAGAGAGAGGAATGAATGTTCACCCACACGCACACAATGAAGAATTGCAGAGGCTTTAACTGTAGAGAAAACTTCATTTAATGTGTGATGTACAGTGGAAGGTCCAGAAAGTGCACGAGGGCCTTCATTTTGTTCTCTTCTGCATTTATTATTATTATTTTATTTATTCATTAATTTTTTGTTTTGGCTCTCGATAAAGTAGTTTGGTTTGGGATCACCTCGAAAAACTCTCCCCACCATTATTAATTTCCTAATTTTTGAAAATTATTGCCAAGCCAAATATTTTTTTTTTTTTTTTTTTTTTCAAACGATAGAAAGCTCATAACATTAAACGAACACAAATACAAATTGTCAACACAATACAAGTCGACAATTGAGAGAACCACACAACGGTGACCTAGACAAACACAAGGAAAACTACACACCACAAGACTAGACCAACAGCTTGGATACAGCAGTGTTTGGTGGTTGGGTTATTTTCCATTTTTCTTTTTTTTTTAATCAACCTTCAAATATCATAGATCAACTCGGAAATATACAAATGGGGTAACCAATGGGTTACAATAGTTTAAAGGGGATATTGGCATCCAACAATCCCTACCACAACCATAAAGGTCAAACTACGAACACAAAAGCAATAAGAAATAGAAAACCAAAAAAACAAAAGCTACCATTTATCCACAAAGCTCCAAGAATCAAAAGAGGCTAATAAAGCAAAAATATCATCAACAATCATGGCCACCTTCACCTCTATTCCTTGCTGTTGGATAAGTTGTGATCTCAGATTCTTGTCTGTAACAAGAATTTCCACTTGTTTCCATCTCCTTCTCCTGCCTTGCATTAACCATGCTCTCGAGCTCACCAGCTGCATTTCCACTGAACATTTCAGATAACCCATATGCCCTGTGTCCCTAGAAGCTACCCACTGTTGTATCTCTCCCCCTTCTGCCAAGGCTCTGCCTTTGATCACCACCATTGTCCCAGAAACTCCATTAGCACTGAGTGCTTTATCAGCCACCCCTACTCCTTGAAGTTCTGTTTTTCTGAGGCTTGATCTACTTTGGCTTGCTTCAAATTCCTGCCATTCCATGATTGCCTTATCAACCACCTGCTTCTCAGACATCCATTCCTTATTGAATAGCCAGCTATTCCTTGTTTTCCACATCCACCACAAGATATATGTGGAGAGTGAGATTCTGGCTATCCCTTTGCTTGTCCATCTGATTGTGCTAATCTCCTCCCACCATCTTCTGAACTCAACCCTCTCTTCTTGCAGGTAATTCCAATCCAGCCCAGCCAGCTTCCATATTCTCTTTGCTCTGAAACAGGTGAACATAAGGTGCTCTAAGTCCTCCCTGTCCTCACTACACCATCCACATACTCCATCCACATTCATATTTCTTTTCTCCAGGTTCTGTAAAGTTCCCAGACAATTGTGAAAGCATCTCCATATGAAATTTTTCACTTTTGATTTGATGGGTAACTTCCATGTCTGTCTCCACATCTGCTCTGACTTTTGGCCTTTTGAGCTGCTTTCCACCTGGCCCTGAGCCTCTCTCCTTTTTCTTTGAATGGTTTGCTAGACACTCTGCACTGTACATTTCCCATCCTTGGTGTAGTGCCAAACCAGTCTATCTTTAATGCCCATCTTGCTAATTTGGATTCTGAGTATCAGATCAGCATCAGAGGGAGTAAAAGTTTGCTGCACCAACTCCTTGTCCCACTCCTTTGTATCTTGTTTCAACAGGTCAGCTACTTTTATCACTCTTTGCTTATCATCTGGGAAAGAGCACACTGGTATAAAGTTCTGATTATTTGGGATCCAGGGGGAGTCCCAGATGTCAATAGACAAGCCATTGCCCACTAAATATCTACCCCCCAGACTCAAGGATTTCCTAGCCTCTAGCCATCCCTTCCACATCCAAGAGTCACTGTCCTTTTTCTTGACCCTCATAAGATCTTGGTTGTGAAAATATTTCCCTTTGATCACTCTACTCATCAAGATATTCGGCTTAGTTAAAACTCTCCACAATTGTTTAACAATCAAAGCTTCATTAAAATCTTCAAACATTTTGAACCCTAGACCCCCTTCTAACTTAGGTTGAGCTATTTTGGACCAGCTAACCCAATGAATTTTGTTGCCTCCCTCTCCAGTCTTGCCCCACCAGAAGTTTGCAACTTGTTGACATATTTCCCTACACACCCCAACAGGCAACCTAAAAACCGACATAGCATACACAGGCAGTGCAGAAAGCACTGTTTTAATGAGAATTTCCTTCCCTGCCTCACTCAGGTATTTGTTTTTCCAGTTATTCACTTTAGCAGTCACACACTCCCTAACAAAAGAGAAGGTATCTTTTTTAGATCTACCCAAACCCAATGGCAACCCTAAGTACATGGAATATTTAGCCACAACCACCCCCTCAAATAAGGAGCAAACTTGCTCCTTCATCTGCTCATGAACATTTTTGGAAAAGAACATACTGGACTTGTTGATATTAATAGCCTGTCCAGAAGCATCACAGTACATCTTCAAGATATGTTTCAATAATTCAGCATGATAAATGTCTGCTTGACAGAATATTATTGCATCATCCGCAAAAAACAAGTGAGAAACTGAGGGAGAATTTTTGCTAATGTGAATTCCTTTAAAAGAGTTGTAGGCAGAGGCTCTATGAATGAGATTTGAAAGTACTTCAGAAACAATGATGAACAAATAAGGAGATAGAGGGCAGCCCTGTCTCAATCCTCTAGAATGGATGACAGATCCCAAAACTGAGCCACTGAAATTAAAAGAAAAAGAGGATGAACTAATGCAAGCCCATATCCAAGACAAAAATTGCTCACAAAAACCCATCTTTCTACAAACCCTGATAAGAAAGCTCCACTCCACTCGATCATAGGCTTTTTCCATATCTAGTTTGAGAGCTAGAAACCCATTTTTGCCTTTTTTTCTACTATTGATGAAGTGGATACATTCACTAGCTATAATATAATTATCTAAAATTTGCCTACCAGGCACAAAAGCTGCTTGAGATTGAGAAATGCAACCAGTCAAAACACTTTTGATTCTGGAGGCTAGAATTTTTGCTATAATCCTATAAGTAACAGTACATAAACTAATAGGCCTATAATGACAAACAAATTTTGGATTTTTGATTTTGGGAATAAGGGTCACAACTGTATGATTAGAGGCTTTAGGAATACAGCTGGACTGCAAAAAATTTAAGACAACACACAAAAGATCATGCTTAATAGTATCCCAGTTTGATTGGAAAAAAAGAGGGGAAAACCCATCTATACCTGGAGCCTTGCCTGGATCCATAGCCCACACTGCATCTTTAAGTTCCTCCTCAGTGACAGACTTAGTGAGGGTATTGTTCATTTCAGCAGAGATAGATACATGTATACCTTCAAGCACATTTTCATCACTACAAGGATGCTCAGACTTGAAGAGTCTTTCAAAAAACCCCACCACTTCTGCTACAGATTCTTCTCTGGATTTACATTGATCTCCATTCTGCTTCATTAAGTAATCCAGACAGTTTCTTTGTCTCCTCTGCCTCACACAAGCTTGGAAAAAGCTTGTGTTTTTATCTCCTTCTTTCAACCATTTTATCCTGGCTTTCTGTCTCCAAAAAATTTCTTCCATTTTGTAAGCTTCATGCACTACTGCCTTGCACTCACTCCATTCCTGCCAATTTCTATTCCCACCTTGTTGCCCCATCTGCTCAAGCTTGACATTGCATTCTTTTATTAGTTTCTCTGAGTTAGAAACATGTCTAGCCCTCCACCCCAGCAGGCCAAATTTAACTTCTCTAAGCTTCTTTTGGAATTTGTACAAACTAGGCCCTTTAATGCCTGTATCCCAGGCCTTTTTGATACACTCTTTGTACCCCTCCATAGAGATCCATCTATTATCAAACACAAACCTCTTCCTTTCATGCTTTGATTCCTTCTCAGTCTCCATAATCAACATATGGTGATCTGATGAGACCAAGTGAAGATTAAGAACATGGGCATCTGGGAATTCAATGAGCCAGTCAGGGGAGACAAATTCTATCTAAACGTTCTTCCACAAAATCTGCCCCTGCCCTCAGATTTGACCAAGTAAAAATCCTCCCCTCCACAGGGCACTCCACCACCCCAATATCTTGCAAAAATTTATTAAAACATTTAAAAGAAGTTTCACTCCTAACTAGCCCCCCATTTTTCTCCTCTGAGTTTCTAATATCATTAAAGTCTCCCCCAATGAACCACATATTCCCCCACCTGAGGCTATGTCTATTCAAAATCTCCCATTGGACCTTTCTCTCAGCAAGATTAGCACTGGCATACACAAAAATGGCCCACATAGTTTCAGACACACCTTGGATTTGAAACTTAACTTCAATACTAAATATATTGTTGATAAGTTCAATCACATTAACCTTGTCAGACCAACCCAACAGCAACCCCCCTTTGGTCCCATTAGGGTTAACACAAAACCACCTAGACTCTAAATGCAAATTTTTACAAACAGTAGAAATAAAAGCATTTTTCTTTTTTGTTTCTGAAATAAAGAGAAAATCTGGGAGGTAAGATTTGCACTTATCCTTCAACTGGGAAATTGTAGAGGGTCCCCCCACACCTCTACAATTCCACACCAGAACCCTCATTTGGAAACTTGGGACCAGTTATGGCTGGTTTCTTCCACCATTTTCTCAGAAACAGATTCAACATTTTTGGATTTTTTGGAAATATTATCTATACCAACCTCTTCCACTAAGGCAATTTCAAGAGCTTTTCTTTTCAAATAAGGTTGATCACTATGAGCCCTTATACTCACAGTTTGATTTTTCTCCCCCTGAGTGGAAGACTTACTGGCTAGACCCTTACCTTTAATGACTCTAACAAAAAGTCTTTTGATTCTTTTGTTTAACATTTTGAACAGGGATGTCTATTAATTTACCATCTCCTTCATCCACCCTCTTGCTGAGATCCAGGTCCATAGGAGCCACATTACTCTCTCTCACACCATCACCCTTGTTGTTCTCTCCCCCCACTCCCCCCTCTCCCTTACTACCAGGCTGCTCCCCTCCTATCTCACTATCAGGTTTACATTTTTCCTGATTTTCTATCCCCTCACAATGCACATCTGTATTGGCCATGGTATCCAGCTTGTTTTCCCCTTCTGAACTTGCCACACCTTTTTCCAGCACTACCTTGAGAGCTTGACTTGATTCAGAGTTCTGGTTTGCCCTAATTGGGCTGTTTGATCTTCTGTCCCTAGCCACCCCCATTCCTCCAACTATAGCTCTTAGCCAATCACCATACTGTCCAGTTCTGATAGCATTGTTTTGGAGGTCCTCTCTCTTTGCTGCACAAGCTCTATCTCCATGACCAATCTTGCCACAGTAGAAGCAGAATTGCAAGAGATGCTCATATTGAAACTTCACCCGATGCTCCTCCTGTCCCAATCTTATCACTGTCCCTCTGGGAAGAGGTTCAATGACACTGACTTCTGCAAGTATCTTCACCACTTTACCCCGGCCGCCTACTTCTCCTGGAGTAACCACATCGAGAACTTTGTTGAAGATTTTTCCCACCTTTGCTCCTATTTCAGCTGATAACCAGTGTATAGGTAGCTTATGGATTTGCACCCACAAGTCTACTTTGAGCTCCTCAGGCCTGAAATCCGTTTCTCCCTTTTTCCATTCCTTCAGTAACAGGTATTGCCCATCAAAGGTCCATGCTTTACCCTTTAGCACTTTTAGCTTATCTTCCTTACTTTGGAAAAGGAACTGGAATAGATTATTATCCAGTATTCTGATTGAGAAAGGTCGTTTAGTGCGCCAAACCATACCCATAGTGACGCGCAATCCTCCCACACTCGCTTTCTTTTCCCCCACAATCTTACCAATAAGACTTAATGAACATTCCTGGACTCCCGGTACTATATCCGTATCAGATACCTCAACACCCCCCTTTTCTTTGTCCGATAGCTCAAATCTGTGTAATTTATCGACGATATCCTGCTCCATACTAGCTGAAATGAACAATACACGAAGAGATCTGCACTAAGAGAACCAAAGAAACAGGAGAACCTAATACCAGAGGTCCAGGTATAAATGCTAAGAAATAGAAAGAAGAAGCGAGAAAGAAGAGAACATGACAACAAAGGCGAAGAGAACCTGGCGAGAACAATCTAGATCTGAGAAGATTAAACTGAAAAAAAAAAAAAAAAAAAAAAAAAAAAAAAAAAGCGAAATCTCCACACAAGATGGACGGGAAAACCCTAAAACGGGAGGAACTTTCCTAACGGGAGGAAACTCTTATTTTCCATTTTTCTTGCTCGGGTTATTTTACTACTTTTACAATAATTCAAAATTCAAAGCATGTTTGGTGGTTGGGTTTGAAATAGATTTTTAGATATAACCGTTTTATTGAATGAGATGAGATGGACGTTAAATAATTTTTCTCTTATTTTTTCGTCAAATTTATTTTAATAATTTTACTTTGAATATTATTTTAATATGCTCACTAACGATTAATCATACTATTTTTTTTAATTAACTATAATTAAAAATAATAATAAAATACTTGTTCAATTCATATTCAGTCACACCCTTATTTTTTTGACGAGTCTAGTTGGGTTCGTCCGCAAACAATTAATATTTTTCTTACCATTATTGTTTTTATTTTTTTGAGTTTTTAATGAAATAGTAATTGAATCCAATTCGGTCACAATTAATTTGTTAGGACTTTAAGTTATTAAACGAGTCAAGGATAGAACTTTTATAAATTTAAACGAGCTGGGTTCGAGCCGAGTTTTTTATTCGTTTATCGGACATGAGCTTGAACGATATATTAGGTGATTGAATGAGACCAACAATATACATTTTTCCTCTTTTATGCATATTCTTTTATTCTTTTTTGGCTCGTGAACCAAACCTAAAAAACATGGAGGGATAAATGATTTCATTAGCTCCCATAATCAAACTAATATATTTCATTAGATCTACCCTTTTTTTTATTTAGATTCGGATGATTTTCACTGCCAGATTATATATATATATATATATATATATATATATATATATATATATATATGATTGTTAGTTATTAATTTTCGTAAGTCAATAAGCTCACATTACTAAATGACTAAAGTTGAATAATCTCTATAATACCTCAAATATAATTATGATTATTAATTTTCGAAGTCAATAAGCTCACTTTACTAATTGACTATAATTGATTAATTTCTATAATACCTCAAACATAATTATGATTATGTTTAGAAGTCTAACACGTCATATTTTTTAAAACCTACAATTTCAAAAGTAGATGTGTGGTCGGGACATTTCCAATCATTTTTAATTTTAGTCTCAGTGATATAAGGGAGATTATACATGTTGTTTTTTGATAAAAAGAACATTTTTTTTTTTTGTGTTGAGATAAATATATATCACCCACAAGATGTGATAATTATCGTGTCAGTCATGGGTACAAGCGTATGACCACCTGCCAATTACATAATACATAGGATTTATCTCAATTCCGACCCTTGTAAACACCAAATATAGTTGGTTAAGAAATGGTATCACATCCTATCTTGGTAAGTAAAAGACGCCTAATTATTTAAGATATGGAGATATCATATTATTCTGATGGAATTAAATAAATTATTTTAAAAAAATTTAAAAATTTATGAAGATTTATTATTATTTAATAAAAAAATTATTTGTAGAATCTATATATTACTAAAGAGAATGTAATCTACAAAATATAAATAATCATATTAAATATTACGCCAAATATTATTTCTTTATTGATATTTTTGTTTCCTATTAAAAATTATAACTTCTTGAAAAGAATCATATATTCTTAATTTTTATGAGATACATAAATTAAAATATAACTATACTCAAATCTAAATTTTCATAAATAAATTATACATTAAAAGATCATAAATCAATTATAAATTATTAAAAATATAAGATACCATTATTTTTAGTGAAAACTAAAGTTTTGATAACAACTTAAATTTAATCCGTCACACTACGAGAAAACACTTCAATTCCAACGAAAAATTCCAACGGCAAAAATTTTCGTTGGAAATTCCAATGAATATTCCAACAAACTTAATATTATGTTGGAATAATTGTTGAATAGTTGAAGAATTCCAACAGATTTATTTTTTTTTTTCATTTTATTGAATAAACCATGTTTTTTCATTTTATTGAACAACAATTCTTTTTTTTTTTCTCGTTAAATACTCTTAAATGAAAATGAATAATATAAATATAACATATGCGGTTTTGCTATGAAGCCAACAGTTGACTCCATAGCAAAACTAATCCGAGAATATGGTAGGTTTAGTTGTTGTATATAGAAGGTTGGTTCCACTGTGGAGCCAACTGTTGGCTTCATAGCAAAACCGTAACATATGACTTTTGTTGAATGCATTTTTTAAACTTAAAAGGAACCTTAAAAATAGTAACTAATTACAAGCTAAAAAATTAGTAACTAATTTATCACGTATTAATTAAATTCTTAGCTATATTTAGCGAATCGTACCTTAGATTAACTTAGCCAATTAATTAGAAAATGCACATTATTAGTCATATTTACAGAGAGTTGGTCAAAAGATTCCTCCCTATGTCATTTCGATTGGACTTCACTTGTCAAATCGAGTAATTACGGATTTTTTTTTTTTTTTTTTCCAATTAGAAGCGTCGTTACGCATCTGAATTTCAATAACATGATAAATTGCTTATGAGATTATAATACAATATATTATGTTGCAGTGATTATCCCTCTCTATCCCTTTTTTTTGCTACAGGGACCTTCCGGTTTTCGGATATACAGGAGAATCGACTAATTCGGAATCGAGCCGGGTAGGACCACAAGGGCGGCAAAGCTCTCCCTCAAGAGTTTTAACACTGCTGCATTCCCAGGGCTCGAACTCGAGACCACTGGTTAAGCTGGAAGAGACTCAAGTCATCTCATCCAAGCGCTATTGGGTATCCCTCTCTATCCCTTCCTATATAGTATTAATTCAAAACAAACCGTTGAATCTAAATGACAGATTTTCACGCTTCATAAATTGATATGGCGAAAATATATGTTTTGTTATTATTTATATGTTCATTTTTGTTCTAGAGTTAGATTTGATATTAGATACAAATAACTTTCTAAAAATTTAGTATGTGTATGTTTAATTTTATTATTTTTTCTCTTAGTAATTTCCTTCTGGTTTGGGCAAGGAGCAATTTTACCGTATTATAATTTTCTTCCATATGTCTCTCATAAATTACGATTTACAAATCACTTCCTGCTTTGTCTATTCCTCTTTTTTTCTTTCCGTCAATAATCAATTAGTCCATCAAAATTTTTAAATAAAAAATTATTTTAGGAATAATGTTTATCATATATTTTTGAACTCAACAGTCCTGTATTACACGGGCATTGTACTTATTAGATAATTATTCTTGAAATATATAGTTTGGAATTTTTTTCTTCTATGTGGATGTGTGATTGGAAACAAGAAATTTGTTGTTTTTATATTTGTTCAACTAAAATTTTATTTCATCGAAACTGAAATCGAAACAATTTTTTTTTTCACCATAAAAATTACTATTCATTTACTCTTACCATTTCTCTACAAATTCCACCAACTCATTAAAATATATAGAAAAAAATTATTATTATATCTTTCCAACAAAAAACAATATCCATATATTTCATTTTTTTTTTTTCTAGTTTCGGATCAAACGAAAAAATTTCTTAAAAAAAATAAAAAAATACTTCATATTGTTGTATGTCAAATCTTCTAAAATAATAATATAAATTTTTCTATTAGTTGTTTTATTTCTTTTCCATACTTTGATTATTTCTTCTATTTCTTATACTTCCATTATTTTAAATACTAAAAGAAGTCGTCATGTTTTTTTTTTTTTTTTTTTTTTTT
>CACSLK010027752.1:13353534-13364860 GCA_902706635.1 Striga hermonthica | reverse complement strand
TTTTTTTTTTTTTTTAAATTAGTAAGGGTAAATTGGTCTTTTGTGGGTGCGGTATAATGAATTTGGGTGCGGTAATTAACGATTCAATTTTAAAAACTCTCTCAAAACCTACTATTACAGATGCTCTTAGGGCAAAAGTTACACTCTCTCTCATCCACATCCATTAATTTTTTTCTCATCCATTCAATCAAAAGTTACACTCTCTCATCCACATCATCTCCACATCATTTTTTCACTAATTCTCTTTCCATTTAAACACACACCCACATCCCTACACATTTATTTAAATACAAATATGAGATCCATTATATCCATTCATTCAATATACATTTTAATATTTTATTCTCAATAAAAATAAAATATAATATTTTTAAATTATAATAATAAATTTTAAATGCATGAAAATAAAAGAACACTACAAGACCAAAATAACTTAAATTATTTTACGCAAATGAGCAGTTGTTAAATTTTTTGGTTCAAGAGAATTATAAAATTGAGGTGTATTTATGAGTATAAAAAGAATGAAGATATAAAAAATGTAAAATATTGATACATATTTTTTTTTTTTCCAAAACGAAAGGGATATTATAGCTATAACAAACGAACCAAGTTCGAATACAAGCGAGACCAGGCCGAAAATGGCCAAACAATGAAAAGAAAAATGGGAGGACACGCACGCAGGCAGCCTAAAGACACAACCAACTGAACGAGACTAAGCATGAGCAGACCAGACCCTTAGCCTCCAACACCAATCTGCAATCCGACACACAAGAAAAAAAAACCCAGCTACTGTCTAAGGACCTAGCCAAGATAGAAAAACCACACACCACCAGCAAACTCTAACTACAAACAAGCCCCAACTAAAAAAACAACCACCTGAACTACCACAAGAAAGAGAAAGAAAAAAAGCAAGACCAAAATGAAAACAAAGACACTAAGACAGCAAAAAGAGAACCCCAGCCACTGGTCTTCTGAGAGGAAAATCAGCTAACCTATCTGGCCTTCACCGAAAATTCAGACCACTCCCCAACTGTTTTTTAACCACCAAGTGCTCAGGGATCATTACCTTTTTGAATATCCACATATTGCGAGTTTTCCACAACCACCAAAGTAGATACGTGGAAAGTTGTATTCTATCTTCATTAATAGCACATTTACCTGTTTCACATATGTGATTCCACCAGTCTCTGAAAGTACAATTTTCAGTGTTAATCCCATCCCATTTTGTTGGACTCAGCTTCCAAATCTTCTCAGCTCGAGGGCACTGGAAACACAAATGCTCCACAGTTTCTATTCCTCCTCCACAAGATGGGCATATGCAATCCACCTTCATCCCTCTCTTTTTAAGATTCAAATTAACAGAAAGGGTACCATTGCAGCACTTCCATATAAAGTGCCTCAGTTTCCCTTTTACTTTCAATTTCCACAATCTGTTCCTAGCCACCTGGTCATGAGAGTCTTTAATGCTGCTCTCAGGTATATCCATCTTTTGAATTTTCTGCTCCATAAGATGAGCATATGAAGAAGCCACTGAGAAATTTCCTTTCTTGTTCAACCTCCATCTCCATTTGTCATCAAGGTTTGGGTTTAAAGATTGAATCTTCAAAATGGCTGAACTGTCCAGCTCCCCAAAAACTTGTTTGATCAGCCATTCATTCCAGTTGGCCCCATCATTATTCATCAGATCTTTTACCCACACCAGATGCCCTCTTGCTATCTCTAGCAGCTCAGGTTTTTGATTTATTAATGATGGGATCCAGTTAATATCATCTATTTTGGTTTGCTTGCCACTTTTAATCTCCACTTGAATTCCTTTGGCAAATAAGGGAATAACTGACTGCCAACTTCTCCACACCCAAGAGGAATTGTTCTTAACTTCAGCTTCCATAAGTGAGGAATTTGGGAAATATTTGCATTTTAGCACTTTGCTTACCAGCAATTCTGGATGAGATGTGATTCTCCAAAGCTGTTTACATATCAAGGGTTCGTTGAAAAGTTGTATGTCCTGAAATCCTAAGCCCCCTTTGCTTTTTGGCCTCGAGAGAAAATCTCACTTCTTCCAGTGGATACTTCTTTGCCCTTCGTCCCCAAATCCCCACCAAAATTCAGCACAGATCTTCGATATGGCTTTACAAATTGTCACAGGGAGCTTAAAACATGCCATAGCATATACTGGAAGTGCGTTTATAACTGCTTTAATCAGGACTTCCTTTCCGGCCACAGACAGCCATTTATTCTTCCATCCTGACATCCTCGCTTTCACTTTATCTAGAACAAATTTAAAAGTGTCAACCTTTGATTTTCCAATTCCTAACGGGAGCCCCAAATACCTGGTTGATGAATGTTTGGTAATGCCCTGGAAAATTGCACAAATCTGCAGCTGCAAATGCTCCGGAGTGTTTCGGCTAAAGAAAATGGCCGATTTGTCTAGATTCACCCTCTGCCCCGTAAATAGCCTGTATCTCTCGAGAATCTCAGTTAGCTTGAAAGCTTGTTCGGGAACTGCTTTGCCAAACACCAAAGAGTCGTCCGCAAATAATAAGTGAGATATGGCAGGACCATCTTTGCTAATTCTAAGTCCTGAATATTGCTCTCTAACCACAGCTTCAGAAATTAACCTCGAGAGAACTTCTGACACAATTAAGAAAAGAAACGGGGATAAAGGATCGCCTTGCCGCAGTCCCCTCGAGGGCTTGACTTGACCTTGAACCGAACCATTTATGTTAAATGAGAAGGAAGTTGAGCAAATGAAAGCCATGATTAGGTTTACAAATTTCATACTGAAGCCCATCTTGATCATAATCCTCTAGATGCAATGCCACTCGACGCGATCATATGCCTTCATCATATCGAGTTTGAGCGCCATAAAAAAATTCTTCCCCGAGACATGTCTGTTAAGGAAGTGGAAGACTTCATTTGCAATGATCACGTTGTCCATAATCTGTCGCCCTTGAATAAAAGCAGTCTGGCTTTCATTGATACTGTCGCCCAAGCAAGATTTAAGTCTCGATGCGATTATTTTGGACAAGATTTTATAGAACACGCTGCATAGACTAATAGGCCGATAATGACTGAGCATCTCTGGAGACTCGATTTTAGGAATCAGCGTAACCACTGTTTGGTTCCAGTATTGTAGCAGGTACCCCGAAAGAAAAAAGCTTTGCACTGCCTTGACCAAATCGCTTTTAATCAAGTCCCAAAATTTCTGATAGAAAAGAGCCGTCATGCCGTCTTCGCTAGGCGCTTTTTCCGGATTCATCGCAAACAGGGCCTCTTTGATTTCCTCTTCCTCCACCATTCGATCTAGATCTCTGTTCATCTCGTCATTTATGGAGACGGTGATGAGTTGAGTTATGCTATCTGCCCCTGTGACTCCTTCGGAAGAAAACAGGTTGTTATAGAACTCCGCCACATGGTTCAAAATCTCCTTTGGTGACTGCAACACCCGATTATTAGAATCCACTAGCCTGGTAATCGCATTGACCCTTCTGCGCTGCGCAGTGATTGCGTGGAAAAATCTTGTATTCCTGTCTCCCTCCCTTAACCACATATTCCTCGATTTTTGTTGCCAGAATACTTCCTCCTGCTCATGTGCATCGTTTAATTCCTTTCTCAACCTCTCTTTTGCCTCCCACTGATCCCAGCCCTGCTTCAGCTTTATCTCTTCTAGTTCCTTGTTCAGCTCTGATATTTTCTGTTGGTTTTGGGTTTTGAACTTAGAACTCCACTTCAGAAGGGACACCCTGGTACTTTTTACTTTCTCTTTAACTATGAACATAGGTGTTCCTGAAAAATTTTCTTTCCACACTTTCTCCACCATTTCTTTAATTCCTTCCCTTTTGAGCCACCGTTTATCAAACTGGAATCTCTTGCCCCTCTTAATGGCTTTACCAACTGTATCCACTATGAGCAGCATATGATCAGATGCACTTTTTTCCTCTGTCCAAGAGAAAACCCTGGGATTAGCCATCAACCAGTCAAAAGATCCAAATACCCTGTCAAGTTTGGCCTCCACCCACTCTTCTGCTCTCCTATTGTTGGTCCAGGTGAATTGGTACCCCTCCATCCTCACCTCCTCCATACCCATATCATATATAAATTCATTGAAACTCTCACAGCTACCCAAACTCCTCTCAATGCCTCCTCTCTTCTCCTCTGGTTTGCAAATAGCATTCCAATCTCCCATAATGAACCATCTACTGCCCCATTTCAATTTGTCCATCTGAAGCACTTTCCATTGATTCTCCCTGATTTCCTTATTTACATTCATATATACAAAAACCCCCCAACATCTCTGCCCTTCTTCATCAATAAACTCCACCTGAAAACAAAACTCCCTGCTCACCACATTAATCACCTCTAAACCTTTCTCCCATAACAGTAACAGCCCTCCCCTCAATCCCATTGGTTCAACAATAGCACAGTGATCTTGGAAACCCAATTTCTTGGCCACAGCCTTAACAAAATGTTTATTGTTTTTTGTTTCAGAAAAAAATAAAAAGCTTGGGTGGTGAGTCCTGATAGACTCTCGGATTTGGGAAACTATAGAGGGCCCACCCAGCCCTCTACAATTCCACGCCCCAGCCTTCATTTATCACTCGGGTGCCACTCAAGGCTGGCAACCTCCACCTCAATATCATTGGACTTCAGCTTCTTCCTCTCCTGTGAATCTTCCTCTTGATCACTTTTCTCTTCCATAGCTTCACAAAGTTCAGTCTTGTTATCTTGATATACTTCCAGTGCCAATCTATTTCTCTTGCCACTTACTGGAATAAAATTCTGAGTATTGGGAGGGTCGAGTCTCTGCAGTCTCCTCTCTCGATTGGCTGGTCTTCTCCACGTTTTAGATATGTGCTTCTGAACTCCTGAACATCCAGCTATAGCTCTATTGAAATTCCCAGACTCGAGCTCCACCTCTATATTCCTGTTGATGCAGTCTTCCTCACAAACAATCCTCTTTAGTGGATTTAAGGCAATGGAATTATCTGGATCATCTGGTGTTGTGGTGATGATAGGTCCAGCAACATGATTGGTCCTATCGCTGGGATTCGCCGCAAGATTTTCTTTCGCTACAATTATCTGGTTATTGTCTTCAACATGACTAGTGGATGTGGGCAGAGGGTTGCTTTGAGTCCCAACATGGGGGGGATCTGTTTGGGGTGTGCTTCTTGAGCTGGAGTTGCCAAAAGATGCCCAGCTATTAAACTCAGGGGCTCGCATCCAGTCGCCGAACTGGCCTTCTTTAAGGAGATTATTATTGATATCTTGCTGCCTAATCAAGCATCGTCTCTCCAAGTGCCCAATATGGCCACAGTAGTGGCAATGGTTAACTAAACTCTCGTATTTGAAACCTCCTTTTACTTCCCTGTTATCCAGCCTAATGTTAGCACATCTCGGCAAGGCCTCCGTTAAATCCACTGTAACCAATAGCCTCATAATTCGCCCTCCATGACTGCCTGCTCCGACTACCACAACATTGTTTACTTTTTTGAAAACCCTTCCAATCTTCATCCCCACCTCCGTGCACAACCAATTCAACGGGATATTGAAAACTTGAACCCAGATTTTGAGCTCTGAGAAAACTGGATGATTTATAGAAAGACCCTCCTGCCATTCTGCCAAAATTAGGTATTGATTATCAAATATCCAATTTGTACCTTTGGCCACTCGCAGCAGGTCCTCACGCTTAAGGAATATGAACTGGAAGAAATTAGGACCCAGCTCCTTTACTTCCATGGATTGTTGAATGCGCCATATATTACTCATAGACTGTTTAATGCCGGCCCAGCTTGCATGTCTGTCGCCAATAATTTTACCAAACAGACTTCGATTGCACTCCTCATCGCCAATCTTGATATCACCTCTAGCAATGTCTATGAAATTGTGCTCTCGATCTGATAGTGACACTTCCTCCAATTTCTTGGCTAGCTCGTCGTCTTGCCCAATGCATTGGGAAGATTCCATCTCTCGCACCCCAAAAACCCTAGCCCCCTCTCTCAGCGAAAAAAGGAAATCAAAGCCAAAGCGAAGCACTTTTAACGAATCTTAGAAGGTTAAATCCGAGAAATGGTAGAAACCAGCAGCGATCCAAGGAGTACGCTCTCCACGAGAGAATTGGTACGCTCTCCACGAGAGAATCTTTTAAATATTTTGATTTGACTTTTGATACATATTGGAAAGTGTGATATTGATAAAATTTAAATTTATCAATATTGTGAGGTGTGTTATAAATAAAAAATAAGTTAATATAAAAAATGAAAATAATATAAATAAAAAATTAGAGTAAAATGCATTTTTCGTCCTGTATGTTTACCCCTCCAAACATTTTAGTCCTCTTCGAATTGTGTTTTTGATTTTCGTCCCGTATGTTTGAAAAAAAGGTTACAAAAAGATCTTTTTCAATACATAAGGGATGAAATTGGAACACATTATTGGAAAACATAAAGGACCTTTTTATTGCGAAAATGATCTTTCTGTAACCTTTTTTCAAACATACGGGACGAAAATAGAAAAAACAATTCGAAGAAGACTAAAATGTTTAGAGGGGTAAACAACATGACGAAAAATGTATTTTACTCAAAAAATTAATATAAAACAAAAAGAAAAAAATATAGCCGCAGATAAACCACACCTGCCGTTTAAATGGGGCAAATAAACGCCTCAATGTGGATGCTCTTAGTCATACACAAAATTGTCATAAAAATATTATTTAGTGACAAAAGTTAATTATGTTAAACATTTTTTTTAAAAAAAAAAATAAAGCATTTTATTTAAGGAATCATAACAAATTTTAATTCAAGGCAAAGAAAGTCATCAAAAATTAGAATTTCTTGTAATGAAACAATTGCGTAATGAAATAAGCCTCAAAATTTTAATCAAACATGATCGATAAAATTCTGATAAATTTTGGATGGATTATGGATTAAAACGAATCAATTCATAATCTATCAACATTAATTATCTATCGTTTCGTTTAAAATGTAAATAATTGAAACAATATTCGGGGATATTTTGAATCAATTGTGGTTAGGAGACTGAGGCAGTTAGATAGGGTTGTAAAACAATAATTTCCGTTTGTTAAATATATAATATTCTATAATTAATGTGCAATAAAACTAAAAAAAATTATATATAATTGATCGAAAATTCAAAATATGTGAGCGAATAATGAATTTCACGTAAATAATGTAGTAGTGGTTGATTTTATTTTTAATTATACTAGTAAATTAAGAAGAGAAATGTAAAATTTGATGAATTGTAGAATTTTTTGGAAAAAAATCATATCCTATCTATTAATATATAATAGCAATAGGGATTTAACTTAAATAGAATGTAAATTCCCGCTTAAAATTTTCAGAGGTTCTAGTTTAAGTATTTTTATAGTAAAATGACGGCTACTTTCAAAATTCGAATTGAAATTTAAAAAATTTGTTATTTGAGAAATATATTGTCCTTAATTTACTTCCTAAAAAACATGGTCAATTATTTCTTTAAACTAGAGATCTGATTTTAAGTAAATTTTGACATATATTAAAATCACCTTTATATCCAATTAGACATCAAATTTGAGATCCTATTTTAAGTAATTTTTTGCAATATATTCAAAATTACTTCATATCCACTTAGACATTCTTTTTATTATACATAAAATTTACTTGTGAAACTCTAAACCAATAATTGCATATAATAATATGTATCAATAATCCAATCTCCTTAGAGTTCTTTAAATTAACTTGACAATTGTACATAGTTTAATAATCCAATCTCCTTACAATAACAACATATTTAAACAAACACACGATTTATTTTAGAAAATTAAATTCAATATATACAAACACACGACTTCAAAAAATTAATATATTTTTTAAAGTATTGAATCAGTTGTTGATGGTAGGATTCGATCAACGGTTAAATAAAGATATAGTGATTTAAGAATAAGGATCAAGAGAGATGCACTAGAAGCTTTTTATATTAATCACGAGGTCAGCCTTTGATATCAAGGTCGACACTTTGGTTATACTTAAGAACATTCATAGGAAATTGTTACAGATGGGGAACAGTAAATGTAGAGAGAGAACTAGTTGGTGTAACATTAAACAACCCACAATAAATGAAATGAGTTGCCTATTTATAGTATCCCTGGTTGGGCACTGTTCAGGTACTGTTCACCCTATCCCATCGCATCGTAACTTGAAGACGACAGGTCGGCGCTGCTCTGACAAACATTAAATGTGATTTAAGGTTCTTCCAGTGATTACCTGTCAGACATTATATTAACACATGTGGAGCATTTAATGCTGACAGACCTTCCTGTCGGGCTAGAATCCCTAAGATGGTAGGCTAGGGTGGCGCGTCCCATCAGTAATCATTAGTCGCCAAGTGGCAATATTTTATTATATCTTGGTCTTGTCTTCATATAAAAGCCAGCCTTGCGGAATTTTCAGGTCGTACTTTAATCATTACTTTCTTCTCATGGTCTCTGGGATCTTATTTTTCTGTTCGGCGTCGACGAAGGTCGGCCTTGTCACCCGACCTCTCCAGATGCTGATCTCAAGGGTTGTGTTATTCGTCATCCTCTTTGTAAGTTTTGAAGATTGGCAGTGAATGGACGAACCTTCATATGTCCCCATATTCAGACGACTCGAGAATAATTAAGGGAAGTTTACTTATATTCTTGGTTTAATATTAGTCATTGAAAGTGACTAATGCGCGATTTATTTATGCAGGAATAACTGAATATCCATCATATGCGCTTTCCTTGTGGAGAAGATTTAGTCCCTGACTTGGACCTTCAAAAAGAAGAGTCGGCTGAATCAATCAAGGACTTACCATATGCGAACGTAACTTGCAAAGTTTTGAGTATGACTTAGCTTATGGGAACCAAGATAAAAGGATGGCGATACACTTGAAGGAGAGAACCTTTTCATCTTTGATTTGATGAGCATATAGTTTTAGAGACGAGAAGATATACTTTCGTAGTTTGAGTTTTTTTATTGTTATTTGAGTGAAAAATCATCACTGGGATTATATTGCAAGGGTTAGATTCAAAGTGATCGGAGGTTCATTCTGTTTAGTTTGAGGGAATCAAACGTGAAAAACCACAAGGAATTTGTGGTCGGATAAGTAGTGGTGTGGATAATTGTTCAAGTAGAGTGTAGAGGAGTATGTATTGTAAACCCTTGAATAATGTTGTTGATGTCCACATTAATGAAAGAGATCCGAAAGGAGAGTGGGACGCTCTCCTGAAGGTTCAATTTTGAGTATTACTGCTTCCGCAATTATTTGAACTTTCTCAGTGTACTTACTTACTAGTTAAGCAATATACAAGTTGTTTTCGTATAAGAATATACAACTTCAGTCTTCAACTTTGTTTCCTGATGAGATCGACATTTCGTATTTACCGGAACACCGATTCGGGTTTTGAGGTCGTCTTCCCCTGGTCACTTATCTTTGAACAATAAATTTTACGTCGGCCCAACTCGGGTATCAACATCAGTCATGAAACTTTAATATATTGTCGAATATTAGTCAAATTTATTTTTTTAATCTAAATTTGTGATTAATATTTAAATTTGTTATTTACTCTAATACTAGTACAAAGCCCGTGCGATGCACGGGGTGAACAATTTTAAGGTCATTTATCCAGCCTCATAATTATATAAATGGATAATGAAAAATGTACGGGATATATATAGTGCGTGACTTGTGTGAGGCACGAGATATATTTATTTGGGGATTATTATACTATAAGATGCAATATTTAAATAAAAGTTTTACAATACATGAAAATAAATATAAATAATGTAAATATCTAAATACATACACGATATGCAGAATAAATAAGTCAAATTGTAAATCTAAAAAAATAATTTAAAAAAAAAAATTGAAAATATATATCACTAAACATGTACAAAAATATCTAAATACATACACGAAAATAAAAAAAAATATACATTTCAAATTTCGAGATATGATTTGTATGTGCTGCCCCAGTCTTGGAAAAAACATTCTCACAATTTGAACTTTGAGCATAGGTCTATTAGACCTATTGACTTGTTTGATTAACCCAATGTTCTTGATTCATTGTTTTGAATAAAAGACTAATTGTGGATATTTTTTGTTCGCAGGGGGTTGACAGTGAGGAAGATGATGACTCGATATTTTGAGATTTGTAATTTATAATGGGTAGAGTAGATATATATTGTTTTTAATATTTTTATTAGAAAATCTGAATCTGAATATACAGAAATCGGTTTGAACAAAATCAGAATAGATTTTCATATAATTAGATAATAAATTAGATAATAAATAAAGCCTTTTTTATTTTAGTAAAGATTTTACGTACTTTTTTTTTACTTATCGGATGTTATTGTGTTTATTTTTTGTTAAGTTGATTTTATGCGATATAATACAAATACAATTAGAGGATTGAACAAAATCAGAACAGATTTTCATACAATTAGATAATAAGAACGAATTAGATAAGGAATTTTGAATCTGCTTTTTTTTTAGTATAGATAGACTTTACGTACAAATTTTGACTTCACCGATTTAATGGGATTTGTTTTGACAAAATCGATATTAATATGGTATAAGACAAATAAATAAAGTTTTTTTTTTTTATTTTAGTAAAGATTTTACGTCATTTTTTTTTTTTTTTAACTTATCAGATCAGATGTTATGAGATTTTTTTCTTAAATTGATTTTATGGGATATAAGACAAATATAAAATAATTAAATAAAATTTTGGATAGAAATAGCAATGCATTAATTACGTTGACTTTTCAACCTACTAAATTTGTTAAATAAGATACCTTATTATATAAGTATAGATTTTCAGAAATACCATTCCCGTGCTAAAAAAAAGGATAATCTACCAATTTTCTAATAGAAAAAATATATTATAATATCGTTCGGATTTTTAAAAATATCAATTGTATTTTCAATTATACAATTGCACAGAAAAAAGCGCCATTTATATTCTAAACTAAATAATATATGTTAGGTAGTATATATATTTCAACGAACTATTAGATCGTCCTTTGTATAAATCAATACTATGAGAATATTCTCTTAGACTTATAATTATATTTTATAAAATCCCAACAGTATTTTCAATGATGTACTTGCACAAACAAAATACAACGTATAAATTTCGAACTAAATAAATATATGACTGATTGCATATTTCAACAATGAACCAGTATCAGTAATTCATGTATAAAATAGTGTTTATTTAATTAAAATTATACATGCGTTTGACCCACTTTTTAAAATATCAATGAACAACTAGTACAACACCATAGCTAGATTACCGGCTGTCCGG
>CACSLK010027752.1:13183551-13194734 GCA_902706635.1 Striga hermonthica | reverse complement strand
TCCCACCTTGTTTAATGTGGTGTAAAAAAATACCATAATACCCTTAATGAAGGTATAATTTTGACTTTTTTTAAGCTGTTGGATCATTCAATCTTATGGATGAGATTTATTCTCATTTCTTTCATAGAGAACCATTCTCATGTGAACCCAACCCTATATATATATATATATATATATATATATATATATATATTATATATATATATATATATATATATATATACATATATATATATATCACGCCCTAGTGAGGATGATGCTCAGTGAAAGAAATAAGAATATATCATTGTCATTAGATTGCACGATCCAACGACTTATAAAAATACCAAAATATACCTTCATTAAGGACATTACAGCAATTTTTAAACTACAATCAAATATGTAGCCCTGCTCCACATTAATATATCTGCCACCTAACCCCACCCACCACCCACTCCACCTCTGTAACGACCACTTATTTATTTAAAAGAAACACGAATTTTCAGAAAATTTTGAACTTTTAGAAAAATGACCCATTTTCCAATTTAAACTAAACAGACATTACTAAAAAAATATTTTTTCCATCAATACATTTCAAACATAAAAAAAAAAAATGTTTCAAAATAAACACATTTCGATTAATCAAACTGTAATTCAAACATTTATATTGAATGTAAGTTTCCAACAGAGTTCGCAGAAATATAAAAACATAATTAAAGACGACCACACTCTTCTCTGTTATCTGTCGCCAGCTCGATGAACCTGAAAAACAAAGGAGTTAGCACATCCTCTAGGCTCAGTGGTAAATTCATACTATACATCGATTCATCATAAATACAGATAGAATAATAACCATATGAATATGGAAAGCTTACTGTCTCACCGCTGACTGATATCATCCCGGCTTCAGGTAAATTCGGACTAGTGACTCTTTTTTCAAGCCTCCATAATTTACCACGCTTATTAGCTATTATACGTCGTTAACCTAAGTTCATGAACACTGGTGCAGTCACTTACTAGTGCATTCGACTTCTGTCAATCCCACTAATAAGTTATTCTACTAGTGCATTCGACATCAACTGATCTCGCTATTAGAAAACTTAATTGATAATTACTCACTGATAATTACCCTGTTTATTGATATTTCAAGCCTCCAGGTAAATTCTCACAAGCACATTGGACCCACCGGCCCACAATCACATACATATAAAAAACTATACTACCGCATGTTTATACAGAATAAACCATAGTATAGATCCCCTACCTGATAACTGATGACGTGAGGAAAAAGTGCAGATGAAGAGTAGCTGACGTCACCCGGAACAACTCTCGAGATTCGACTCCTCGAAATCTACGATTTAAAACATTTTTCTTCTTATTACTAAAGCTGAAAATAGGCAAGGACAACTAAGGTCAAGCAATGACGATTAAACACATAAGACAAACAAGACAATTAAGACAATTAAAAGCAATTAAAACACATAAATTTTTCTAACTCTTCTATTAAATCTTAACTTTATTGAAATTGTTTATCTCATTTGGTCTCAACTTAAGTTAGCTAACTTAAGTGCTTATGGGAACTTGCTTCCCAACTGCTAACTCAACTATTCTTACTCAGAAACAAAGCATAAACTCATGCAAAATAATCTGATAAATCAAAACATCCAAACCCAAAGCTTAAGGGCGCGCTTGTTAATCAAATAATTTTCTCAAAATGTGTTATTTTGGTTAACCATAGTTAATCTTGAAAAATATGGTATAGTTAGTTGTTCGTGAGATTTTAAGAATGTATTAAAATAATATTTAAAATAAAATGATTAAAATTGATTTGTGTAAAAGTATGAGGTAAATGATTGTGAATGATATGTAGTTATAATTATGTGAGTTGATGAAAATAAATTAAAGTTGATGTGATATGTAAGAATGATTGATTTGTATTATTTAATTATATGAATAATATTAAAGATAGTGGGTTGAGTTAAATTGAATTGGATTTTGAGTATGAAATAAATGTGAGTACATTAACTTATAAACAATCGATCCCTAAGGCACTACGTTTTTCTTTCTTTCCTCTTCCCACTTCTAACTCAAAATTTCATATGAAAAAAATAAAATAAAATAATTTCACAATAAATTATAATGTAAGATATAATTTATTAACTAAGTTTGACAATAAAAACTATAAAAAAAATATATTGTTTTTGGAATAAATAATGAGATATGATTATTTATCTTTTATAGTTTATTTAATATTATAACATTGAAAATTAAATATTTTTTTTATTATACAATTAACAAAAAATGATAATAAAATTATAAAAAATAAAATAAATTTAACCATTAATCAAAATTATAATATATAATCTAATTTTTAAAAATAACACATGACTACTTTTATATTTATTATAAGTTATAAATATATATATATATATATATATGTGTGTGTGTGTGTGTATATGTATGTACGTAAATATGATTCATTGGTTGCGGGTAAACGGGTTGGGTAATCGGGTCGGGTAATGAGTTTGCCTACAATACCCGCACTCGACCCACCCGGGGTTCGGGTAGCATAATTCCACCCTAACCCGACCCGAAACCCAATCATCACGGGTTCACCCGACCCAAAAATGCGGGTAACCCGCAGGTATTAACCCGACCTTATGGGTTTTATTGACATCCCTACTCAAAAGGGGCCAACTTACTAGTCTTAAAAACTCTAACCATAAACACACAAAATGGCACATCCTCCCTATATATAATTTCCGAATTCGCTGAGCCTACATGGCTGCTTCTGGTGCTTCGGAATCCTATTTGGCGAAGAATCATGCTTCGTAATTAGGTTTGGATAAATAATATTGATATATTAATTAATAATAAATTAATAATCTAGGTTCGGGTATTCCATAAATATTATTTAGCTAACTTAGGTATTTTAATATCACTTTTACTAATATAACCCTTTAATTCTTTGTAATTTTACATAGTGAGGCATTAAGTGACTAATATATCCTTGAATTTTGATTTGTTTCTTTCAATAAGCTATTGAATTATAAATATATTTTTAAAAGTTGATAACTTTTGTATTTCTTATCGGTTTTACATATATAATATTTCAAATTAATCATCTTTTGATGATCTTCGATTTGACATCCATATTGTATATATGAAATAAATAAATTGTATTTATCTTTATAATAATAAAAAATAATAATATTTATTAAAATTCATTAGAAAAATAAAATTATTTCTCAATTGATATATTTATATGTAATGTAATTATATATATTGCAAGTTAAAAAAAAAATTAGTATAATATAACACAAGTAAGTTGCACAAATAAAAAGTGTCATAATAAATATATAATAATATATATATTCTTATAAAATGTATTTAAATTTTTAAACTACTTTTTCTCATTAATTTTAGATTTTAAGAAAAAAATTAGCAAGTACCCGTATAATACACGGGTGTTGTACTAGTAGAACATGTAAAACAAAATTGACAAGAGTTCAAAACATACACAACAATTTAAGGTACAACAATACACATACACAGCACCAAAAAATAAGGCAACAAAAATCAACACGAAACATGGCACCAAAAATAAATACTTCAGGGATACGTACGATTGAGTAAGAAAATAGCTAAAACATATCATAGCAACTCAAGTGCAGGGTTCTCTACTCTTCCCTTTTTCTCTCAAAACCAACCTCAAATTTTTAAGGTCAAAGAAACTGAATCTAAACTCAGGAAAATGACACATTAGCCTTGTTTGGTAATCAGCCGTGAGTTGTTCGTTGTTAGCTGATTGTATTAGCTGTTTTGGCCAGCAGATTGCAATAGCTATTTTGACCAGCTGATCGTGTTAACGGTTTATAAAAAAATATTTGGTAAAATTAGCTTTTTTTTAATTAGTTGTTAACATGTAAAATTAATTATAAGAAAATCAATATACTTTTATCATTCTAATTTATTTTGAACCTATAATTATGTAGGAAATAAAAATAATTAATATTTTAAATATTTATAAAAGTGATGTACATATAATAAAAAAATATAAATAATAATAAAATGAAAATGAGTCCATTGCAAATGGAGCTGGAAGAGTCAATGTTGACAATTCTTCTGGCATCGTGCAAAATGGACTAGATCAAAATGGCTCAATTAAATTCTAGTGCTTCTTCTATTAGTGAAGTTTCTAGAAAAAAATATATCAAACGACGCAACGCACCTTGGGTCGCTATGGAAACAGCCTCCTTGTATAATTACAAGGGTAAGGTCTGCGTACAACTGACCCCCCAGACCCCAACCTGTTTGAGAATATACTGGGTATGTTGATGTTGATGTTGAATAATAAAATGAAAATATTTCATAATCGAGTAAATAAGTTGATGTCATATAAACAAAGCCAACAATAAATCATACTAATAGAAATATAATGTACTCAATTGCGACATCTGCTATTATTATTGAAAAGCAAAAATAAAAGTAAAGAAAAAAAAACAAATGCTCTAAGAATGACGTCTTGATGTCATCAAACTTGAAGCTATATCATTACGAACGTTTGTCATCTCTCGAGTCATCAATTCCCCATCACCTTGTGCAGAATTATTTTCAACATCTAAGGAGGTATGAATTCAGGATTCACATCAATAACTCGAAAGCCCGGATCACAAATTGTGATTCTTCTAATATAATTATAAAGTGCAAAACATGAACAAATGATTTTATTTTGATCCATAAACGAATATTTTGGCATTTTATGGAGTATCTTCCATCGAGCCTGAAGAACACCAAAAGCCCTTTCAATGCAACTTCTTAAAGATGAATGAGCCCGATTAAAAACCTCTTGAGATCCCTCGGGTTTGAACTACGAACCTCATACTGATAATATCTTGTCTTGGTGCAAGACGTTAAATAACCTTCTCTTCCAGGGTAGCCTTTATCTTCTCAGTAATATTTACCTAAACGTACACAAGTTATACTAGAATTAAATTATATCGAAGGCATGTGTGTGTGTGTGCGTGTGCAACAGTGCATATAAATGATAAGTACAAGATATACCTGATGGAGGTTTGGAAAAATTGAGATTTGAATCATTGATTGTATCTAGGAAAATACGAGAATCATGTGTTGATCCCTCCCATCCTGTTAAACGTATGTGAACAACAAATCAAAATCACACACTGCTAAAATATTTGTAGTCGGTATCCCTTTTCTTCCCATATAACGAATTTGAACCTCTTTAGGTACGGTTATCGCAATATGTGTACCATCAATAGCTCCAATACAATCCTAATATGATATAATAAAAATTATATTATCATCATCTTCAATAGCCAAAAAAAAAAAGTTGAGAAAGCAACAAAAAATGTTATCTTAAATGTGGCATATATCTCTCATCATTGGAAATATGTGTTGGGATATCATTGAACTCGGGATCTTTCGGTACAAGTATATTTCTTGAAAAGCTATCCAAACAATCTAAAACTTATTTGAAAATTCTACTCACGGTTTCACCATAATGTTAAAAGTGCTCTTGAGTATCTCTAAGAGAAGCACCCTTACTAAATAAATATACAAATAACCCCACTTTCTCTAATACTGACATCCTATTTGATGATCTTAAACTGTATCTATTCTATAAATCTAAACATAATTGGCAAAAGGGCATTAAAACATCATTCTTTATGGCCTCTCAAAAATTCATTTATCCATCTTTTTCTTGTTAAAAATGATGTCAGCAAGGCTCCTTATATATATGATTCAAAAAATACCATAACCTGTAGCACAAGTCATCACATCCCAAAATTCATTTTCTTCTTTCAAGTACTCTAGGTATTGAAGATATTGTTGTTCATATCAAAGAAGTTGCCTAATTTTAACGTCATTACTTTCCATGCCTACAAAACTTAGAATGAAAAAATTATATCAATTTTACAAAACTAACTTCATAGATTAACAAAGTTAATTGTGGAAAGTACAAATACCAAATTAAACCATCAATAGATAAACATCCAACATTATCATATAACCCAAAACTACGTCTACGAAATAAAAGGAACACATCATTCAGAAGCATAAAATCAAAAAGTAAAAAGTAAAGACAAAATAAACTTAACTATCTGTTTTTCTTATGCTCCTTATACATGTACTTAATGTATTCAACCCTACTGTTATCATCAGGCAATCCAAAAAAGATAATTCTTTTTTGTGGATCTTCGAACATCGTGCAAGCAAAGAAAAACTCTGGCGAAGTAGCCGTCAAATCTGAAAGAGTACATAATTTCGCCATAGTATCCCTAAGATCATAGTAAGACTTTTCCTTCATTGACTTCACTATATCCATGTGCAAACTCATCATATTCTTCATTGAAGTAGTAATTTCCTCTGTTAAATGATTTCTTTTTGAAATTGTTTGCATAATTCCTCCAAGCATTTCTTGAATTGCGGCAACCCTTGCTCTCTTACCTGAGTTTCTTGTAGCCTTACTACTTTGTGAGAAGTCCCCAACAAAAGACCTCTTACCTTTTCTCCCATCATTAGCTTCAATTTGTATGTTACCAGGAGAAGCGATAGGGGTAGATGTGCATGTCGGGCTAATCTTTGTCCATACCCCATCCCATGATTCATCTGCCACACAACAATTGTCACCACCATAGTTATCATTGCAGCTCTCATGTAATGGAGAAGGAACGTACACCTCATCAACTTCTTGCATCACATGTTTTTGTTGTGAACTTGATACTGGAGTAAATTTAAGTTTTCCTTGAGCAGAAATAGCAAAAATTTGATCCATTTTACACTCAAGTTCTATCTCGATCCCTTCTTCTCGGAACACTTCATACTTGGAGTTTTCCTAAACATAACACGTGAAAATATATAACTAAGATTTACAGTCTTTATAAATGGGAACCAAGTAAATAGAAAACTTAAAAGTAAACCAACCTTAATTTTCAAAGCCCACCATTCATCTGTAGCATCAATCGTACCTTTCATATGATCCCAGCCTAGTCCGGTCTCCTTGTCTTTCAATTGTTTCCACAGACTCCACCTAGTTCTCATCCAATCCACTTTATTTTTTAATTTATTTTTATCACATGGCAAGCTAGTTCTTTTTTTAAACTCAGATTCCACCTTTTTCCACGCCAATCTTTGACCTGTGACAGCTCCACTTTTTCCCTTATTCCTTTCAGCATATTCGATACAAAGATCACAAAGGAGGTATATTAATTCTTTGGACCAATAAACTCTACCTCCTTTGCTATCTTTTTCACCTTGTTCACTTCCTTCAAGGTTCTTTTCAATAGGGGTTGTCATCTAAACACCAAATAAATTCAAAGCTAAAATCACATTAATCAAATTCTGTGAAGTTATCAAGTACACACAATATAACAATTTATTTCTTGAATAGCACACAATTTCTTAGTTAATTTTCTATGATAGCACACAATTATATAACTAAACAGAAACATAAGATGTGATAATTTTGCATATTCCAACACCAGATTCAGCTTCAGCTTAAGAGATGTAGTAAGATCAAAAGCTAAAGATGGACGAAATATTGAAAGAAAAAGACTAAATAGATATATTAATAAGAAAGGAAATAATTCTCCTTATCAAAATTATGATTGTAAGTTGTAAAATGAAGATTCAGCTTCAGCTTAAGAGATGTTGTTAGATCAAAACCTAAAGATGGACAAAATATTGAAAGAAAAAGACAACTCCATAAAGATAAATAGATATAATAATAAGAAAGGAAATAATTCTCCTTATCATAATTATGATTGTAAGTTGTAAAATGATCCAGCAGCTGGCAGATTGCTACAAAGTTGAACAATTGAAATCGGTGTGGCAATATAAAGCAGGGTATGTAATTCTTGGAAAGACATACGTCTTACACAACACATAAAATGCAGCGGTGGAAGGTACATAATGCTTTGCATCTAACTCAATTTAATTACAAGTACCGAGCAATAATTCTGCAGCATGCACAGGACACAACAAAAGTGGCAGTATACCGATACAGGTGGCTGTTCATAACAGCTAACCTGGATATCAAATGCAAAATATTCTCCAGGTAATCCCGCAAGGTAAACATTTTCACAAACATAAATACCGCAAGCTTTTTAAGTTGTACACAGGAATGTGTACAAAATATTGGAGTGTGCACACCCAATTGAACAAAACGGAACTATGCTAAATTAAAAGCATTAGATGAGAACCCAACAAGCAAAATAAAAGTAAGAACAAAAAGAAATGAATATCCATACACGTATCAAATATCAAGCAACTAACATATAAAGAAAGAAAGAAAACTACTACGAGGGATAGAAGTGCACAACAAAACAAAAATACACTATAAAGTATCATTGAACCAATGTATCTCTAATTCTCTACATATACAACTATAAAGTATCATTGAACCAATGTATCTCTAATTCTCTACATATACACACTTAGTGCCTAGAGTGCTAGTTACTACGTATCTAGAAACATTAACAAAGTAACATAAAAACCAGTAATGGTCTTGATGCTAATGCTGCCAATTGAAAGAACATTTTTTAGGTAACATAGAAAGATAAATAACCAACATGGAGCAGTCAATAGTTTCATAGAATATTGTGCCAAAAGTCCGGGTGTGGATACAGTAACTCAAAGTCTAAATACAGGTAAACCAACTTACAACATTGTAGAACTATGCTACAAAGATAGCATGTAATGGATCCATGCACTGTGCTAGTCCACTTTAATGAGTCCAAGTTAGAAAATTTATTTATTTACTTATTTTATTTATTTATTTATTTATTTTATTTTTGGGGTGGGGGAGATTATCCGGAAAGTTCCATTTTCGAGTTTTATTTTTGGGGTGGGGCATATAACATCAATGATTTCCCGGATTAATCTAGAAATGTAAAAACTCATTAATGTTAGGTCTACTCCAGTCACTTCTGAGTGTTCTTTAAAACGGAATCCAGATGGAAGAATGCCAATTGACACAATTCGATTCGGGCTCTCTCATGGATTCATACATGTCTTGGACAACATCAAGGCCATGATGCAGCAAAAATCCAATTTCTCTTAAGATGGTTCGCAGTAAATTTCCCTCAACTATCTAGTTATCTGAAAGCAACTTTTTTATTCGAAAATCTTAAAATCATGTAATTCTTTATCAGTATCTTAAAATCATGGAAAGGGTCTAACTATACTGTGAAGATGAAAGTGATTTTTAGCTGCTAAATTGCTGTTTATCCATATATATCTAGTTTTCATAGCTAATTCAAGAATCAATTATGTTGTAATAGACTTCCCAAGCCTCACACATTGTGTGTGTTTGACAAATCATGCACTGTAGAATATACATATATAGGAGAAACTCATCCACATCCCCATCACCAAACCAAAAACCAATGGAATATCCAACCACATGACATATTCAGTAAGATCCTCCAAATCACAACACAAAAACAAATCTAAAAATATCCAAAATCACAAAAAGAACAAAAAAAAAAAAAAGAAGAAGAAGAAGAAAAAGTTGGAAAGCAAACCTGCAAACTCGGTCACAGAAAGGCCAACCCTCAGCCGTCAAACTGGTGACTCTCGAAAGTTTGGGTTTCAGCTGCGACTAAAAGGGCCTGGTCTGCTGCGGCCGTGGATCTATTCCAGCCGTCGTGTACTGGTGCTCGCCGTCGTTCGTCTTCTCGCCGGAAATGGATGTTGGCCGAGGAGATTTTTTAGGGGTTTTGGACGGGATCGAAAAAGATGAGAGGCGGCTGGTGTATCGATCTTTAAATAGGGAGTCTTGGCTTGAAATAGAGAAGAATTAGGGCTGCCATTTTTGTGGCGACGTGAGGGAGAAGGCCGATTTTGGTGCTGGTGGTTAGGGCACTAGGGGCGGCTGGAGAAGGTGAAGAATTGGAGATGATGAGAACGTGGGTGTTGCTAACTTGGTTTAGACCAAGTCTTCTTTTGGGCCAAAGTTGGTGGGCTGCTTGATATGGGTGAGAGGAACTTGCTTGGGCCAACAATAAGATAATTATTGGGCCGGATATTCTAATACTTAAGCAATTTAAAAAATTGGGCCGAGAAAACATACAAACATATATACAAATGCTTAGGAAAAAAATAGGCAATATAAATACTTATACAAACATATATACAAATACTTTTTGCGTTTGGCAATTTTATCTCAATCTTTGGGTAATTGCAATATAATCTCGACCTCAATTTACTTATTGCAAATTTAGGTGCTGAGTGATTGATTTTCGGGATTTGTGGGTCGATTTTGTGTTCATGTCTTCAACTGACACGAGTTTTTATGCCATCAACGTAGCAAGTTGACAATTTCCACGTATTTAATGTATATCCACGCACAAAGCCGAAAATTCCACGTCGATGTAAGCTACCGGTGATGAGTCTCTTCCTAGATCTGGAGTGAACCGGTAAATATGAGCTCCGATCTGTTTGAACCACCTTCAAATCGACCAGTTTTTTGAAGGTCCGAGATTGGGATTGCAATTAGTAAATTGAGATCGAGATTATATTGCAATTACCTAAAGATTGTGATAAAATTGCCAAACGCAAAAAGGTTATGGTTTATTTAGCAATCAACCCAAATTAAAATTAGGCACTTAGGTACAAAATATAAATTGAACATACAGCAATTAAATTAACACTTGGGCAATTAAAATGGTCACTTAAGTACATAATCAAATAAATCGCTTAGGCACATCAATCACCAAAATTAAAATTGATCTCAAAGTACACCTAGGCACGTAAAAGAAACTTAAACATTTAATAAAACAAATTGGACACTTAGCAAATAAAAAACTTAAGCACGCGAAATACAATTAAGTGTTAGTAATATAGATTGACAATATGTAAAATCTATGTGTAAAATAGACAAAGATAGAAACAGTAGAAGAAGAAGAGAATAAGAGAGAAGAGATACGCCGTTAAAAACCCCTCCTCTTATTCATTCACTTGAGCCCTATATATAAGGGAATATAATGTACATGAGTAAATACCTAATGGGCTCCTGGCCCATGCCTACAAATCCTATATCTAGGTAATGTCCACAACTTAATATTTACACACTCCCCCTTGGACATTACCGCATCATGTTCATGCCTCGTTAAAAACCACGCTACAAAACCCAGTGGGAAAAAAATAGTCGAGGAAAAGAGTACATGACACATGCAAAT
>CACSLK010027752.1:13148948-13168788 GCA_902706635.1 Striga hermonthica | reverse complement strand
TATAAAAAAAAAAAAAACCTTCTTGCAGATAATATTTTTGCCTTTTAGACACACCATCCTCCACGCAAACTAATATTTTTAAGCTCTTTCGATTAGTGACATGGTAAACAGCTACATAGGTCGGACTGAACACCGACTTTTCAAGAACATGCCAACATGTGACAAAGAGTGGCTCTGACTCCCGTTAATCGTCATGACATACGAAACCATTAGGGGGAACTACTTCCGTATAAATTTTAAAGGTATTCCAAAGTCGGAAGGTGTTAATCATCCGAGTTATCAGTACTTCCTCTTTTGCATTAGACCCAGTCAACACTTTATATTCGCGCACATGAGTGGAGAGCTTTGTGACAACCAATCTCGTACCTTACATTTAAGCACATGAGTACTACTAAAGTTATTATAATAAACTTTGAATATTAATATTAATATTGGTATTAATATTATTATCTATATAAGAACACGAATTGCAATGAAAATAAATAAAACCCACATTCTCGTCATGAAATAGAATTGTCATATCGTTTTTACATTCAATGCGAGCAATTATTCAAATTGCCCGCAACATCAGGCATGATTTTCATTTCAAGTTAAGAACTTTCATACAAATTGTATGATTACATTCTCCTCATTTTTAAAGTAAAAAATCGAAGTAATCTCCAAAATTGATTATATAAGTATTGATACTGAATAGTGATATCACTTTACATGCAAGTAAATAAATTTGATATATAATTTGTTTTGTTATGGATTTATTAATTACGTTTTTATTTATGGTCAGTTGCATTTTTATTGTGAAAAGCCTCATAATAAATAAAAAATTTAAAAAAAAAATTAAAAGATATATTTCATTAATAATAATAATAATAATAATTAATAGGAAAATGCTACAAATACATAATAAATGTACATAGAGATGTACGTAGCACTCACATGGAGTGGGGTCCACTTGATTTATTATTTTGGTCGATCTCACTCAATGTAAGTGTTATGTACACCCTTATGTACATTAATATGTACTTATAGCATTTCACTAATAATAATAATAATAGTTAGTAACAATTATTAGGTTTGTAGGGTTGAATATGGAATATTTAAGTACATAGACATCTTTACATGCAATTAAGTACAATAATGAAAGATAGATTACTGAGAGACATAGATTTCTTAAGTTTTAAAACAAATTATATTTTATTATTTTCGTCTATTTTTACTTTTACATTAAACGAAAATTTGAGCACATGTGTTCTATTTTCAATAATACCAAAAATAAAATCAGAACGTATCCTAATAAAAATTTATACCAAAACAATTATAGTCAATTCATACCAAAAATTGAATATCTCAATAAAATTTCATGCCAAAAAAATTTCATCCACTTTATATCATAACTACTTTATTTATTTCCCAATATAGTAAAGAAGATTTTTTTTGGCGGGAAAAAGTTACTATTTTAAAAATAATCAAACCTTTTTTATATAGATATAGATGAGTATATCTTCTGTATATAAGTCTGATCGTGTATGTTGCATGTATTAAATCAGAAAATACACTATAAATATACAGAAAAAACACGAGATATAATACACAAACGGTAAACAAAAAAAGATTACGAAAAGATAAAATTTCCAGGTTTATGTCGTATATTTTTCGGACTTATATATTTTCCGTATATCTTCTGTATATATTATGTACATTTTTCAATGGGCATTTATAGCAGCAAGATGAATGATTTTATGATCGTGTATATTCTGTAGATTTCATATTCCTTCCTATTTTATATGAACGTCTTCCTAAATAATAAGAAACATAGATTTTTTTTAGTTCAATAATCTAATGGCGTGATTGCAGGAATTTTTTTTAGGTATCCATGCAAATAAAATCTCTCTCCTTGTAAGAATGAAAATATCTTGTGGTTAGTTTAAAATTTCACCGGTTTTATTTTATTATTGGTAAAAGTAAATTTATAGATCAAAACTGTTGTTCAGACAACCGATAATCGGCATACAAAAGCGCAATAGGCAACCACAAGATCGGTTCCTCACTCGCAAATAACAATACTACAAGGGCAACTACAGGTCGGTTGCCCACTCAGGTGTCTAATCGTGACACAAATGTAAAGAAGCAGTAGCGCATCACATGCCCCCAATGCAAGAGATAAGTCTATTCAAGCCCAAGGTTATTCCTCTCAAACTCGTCAAGTACATTTGGATACACCGCAAATATAGTACGATAAACATGAGTTTTGATCTTACGTACCACAAAGCACGGAGGTTTTCAGTCTCGAAAACCAACACATTCCTCGCATTCCAATTGAAATACACAGTTGCCGCAAACTCCGCTTTCTTCATCTTAGTTTGCCAATTAGTCCCTCTAGCCTCCTTCTAAGTCCGTTTAAGGGCCCCTTTCAGAGTCAATGGCCTATGACGTAGGCTAATCCAATCACGAATCTCCCCACAAAGGGAACAAGTTGGGTCTACCTTGAGGAACTCTAACCGATCCTTTGTACGGAGACAATTGAGCACCCATAGCCAAAGAATGAAGGAGTGTTTGGGGGTATTGCAAGGCCCCCAAACAACCCAGTCCAAAGCTTCAAAGTACCACGGGGCCTTAGGAAGTCATAGAAACTTCTCGACCCGTCTTGCTTATCTCGCGAACTCCAATGAAGTAGGGTTTTTGCGGCTTGCTCGCTACCCGCTTTCTCTACCAAGACACATCAGATCTCGAAGATATAATTGAAGCGGGGCAATTCATCCTTGTGAATTTTCCATTCCCACACGGACTTACCCTCCAAATAGATGTTGTGGATCCACTTGTAACATAGGGTGTCCTTCTTGGCTTGCATGTTCCAGAGAGTACGTGCAAGCCGCACTTGATTCCAAGCATTCAAATCCCGAAGCCCCAAGCCCTCTTCCGATCACGGGAGACATATTATCTCAAGCAACGAGGGCACTTTTCGAGCCCCAAAGAAATTGTCTGCATAGTTGGACCATTTTGGTGCGCACTGTAGTAGGAAAGTGGAATATCCCCAACAAAAAACACTCATACCTTGGATCACCGAGCAGATGAGTTCCACTTTACCGGCATATGAAAGTGTATGGCTCTTCCAACCGATAAGTTGAGCCTTGATTTGCTTGACCAATCCCTCAAAGAGTCTATCGGTGAATCGCTCTGCCGTGAGAGGGACCCCTAGGTACCGAAAGGGCATTGGACCATATTGCAAGTGGGTCACGTCGAGGATTGTTGCCCGGCTATCATATTTTACTCCGGACAAATAAATATTAGATTTTTGAACATTCATTTCTAGCCCCGATTCGGCCCCAAAGTCTTTGAGGCAATTCATGAGGATTTGAATGGACGATGGGTAACTTCGGGAGGGAAGCATAAGATCATCGGCAGAAGGCAAGATGTGTGATTTTGAGATGCTCACACATGGGGTGGAATTTGATATTCGAGTCCTCCATCGTGTTGCGCTTGATGAGTGTAGAAAGGTTTCGATGCATATCACAAAAAGGAAAGGTGAAAGTGGATCACCTTGCCTTAGTCCACGCGTTCCTTTAAAGTGACCCTTGAGGCTCTCGTTAATCGATAGCGAGTAGGATGGGGTTGTGACGCACTCCATGACCCACCTCGTGAAGATCGAAGAGAAGCCAAGACCCTAGATCACTTGCTTCAAGAACGACCAAGAGATAGAATCGAAGGCTTTCCGGAGGTCGATTTTGATGGTACATCTCGGGGAAACTCATTTCCTCATGTATTTACAAAGAAATTGTTGCATGAGGTGGATGTTATTCAAGATATTCCTCCAGTTAACAAAAGCGGCTTGATCCTCATCAATGATGGAGTCGAGGACTTCACTAACTCTCCGAGAAAGGATCTTAGAGCAAATTTTGTACAATGTATTGCAACACGTGATTGGTCTAAAGTCTGTCACAAGGGAGGAGTGTAAGGACTTCGGCACAAGCGTACGACCGGTGTGATTCCTTTACATGAGGAGGGACCCGGAGCGATAAAAATTCTTGAATTTTCCGACACTACATCGGCCCCAACTATTGCCCAACTCTTCAAGAAGAATGAGATAGTATAGTCGTCCAGACCTGGCGATTTTCCACCCTCAATGTCATGAAGGGTGGTCTTGATCGGTCACCGGGGTAAGAAGCAAAGCACGGTGATCGTAAAAAATGTGTGGGCCCGAGTTGAGAATGTAGGGTCCACATCCTCCATTTCAATGTTGTACCCAAGAGGGACTCATAATAGCATACAAACTCCTTAGCAACTTCATCAACGGAGTCGGTCACATATCTAAAACGTATATTTATTACGGAGTGCGCCAATTAACGTACGAACACAAATAAGAACTGTAAAATGCAGAAGCAATAAGACCGAAGATTTAAAATCTCTTCAGGGAAGCATCCCACTTCCCCTCAGAGCTCTTTCATTGATAAATCGCATAGAGACATACTTTGGACTTACAAGACTCGAACTCCCTTCTAGTCTAGGCAACACTATTCACAATCCTATCACCTATTTCTCCGGCCACGTCCCGTGGACTTTTTATCCTACACTTACTCCCTAAGTGTAAAAACAAAAGATAGTTTTGATGAAATAAAGAAACTAAACAAAAACCAGCTTCAGTTCTCGAGCACGTAAGAACTCTTAAACTGAACTTTGTACAGAAACTGAACTGAAAATAAGCTCGAATATTGCTCTATAAATTGCTATCTTCTCAGCAGCAGCAGCAGGAGCTTCTCCTAGGATATTTATATGATCTCCTTAGGGTTGGAGTCTTCTTGAAAGCATAGGACTCCAAGCATGATTTCCTTCCTTGTAAATAGCAAGAATTATGGTAAGATAATCTTCTATTCTCTCTTCTAGATTCCTTCACATGCATGCCTCTCCTTTCCTTTTTCCACTCACTTCCGATTTCTTGTCCTATATAAAATACCATAATAAGATCCACACAATCTTATATATGGAATACAAAATAAACTCAAGTAAGGAAATAAAATAATTAAAGATCTTCCCTTTTTCTGTGGTTCCAGGTGCTTGTTCAAACCATCGAACTAATGCCAAACAATTACATCTTTCAGTCTCCCCCTTTGTCATCTAGTTCGAAAAACAATAGAATTAAAAAATTCCTGAAAGAGTGAAACACAGCAAGCACCAGATAACACACCACATCAAGGAGTTAGTCCAATTAATCACAAGCAAATTATGATTGTGTACAAACACAGTTCTCTCCCTCAGTTCCTACAACCATCAAAACTCAATAGAATGAATCAAAACAATCTCCCATTCAACCAGAATAAGCAGACAAGCATCAAACGTAGCAATACAACCACATCCAAAATAACTACAAACAATAGCAAACAGCAGATACCAAATCACAAATGCAAAAGAAATACGATTTTCTTTAATACATAAAGACCTCCCTACATCCCTCAGTACTCAAAAGAAAATAACCAACTACTCTCAGCTTCATACTTCTCAATGGCCTCGTCAGTGGAATCTCCCCCAGAATCAGTGTCCTCATCATCGTCAGCAGCAATCCCCTTCTTCCTTGAGGCCTTCTCCCCCATTTTTGATCTATGGGATGCCAAAGGGCCTGTCCCCGAGTTCTTGCGTTGCTTCCCTTTTACTGCTTGAAGAACCTGACAGAGATATGACTGTTGAGCAGCAACCTTCTTGGCCATGTCATCCCATTCAGCCAACTGCTGGATGACAAACTCATCCCACTTGGTGGGAACCACAGAAGGGGTCAAGTCTTGCTTGGGAGCAGATTTTTCACTCAAAGTTTGGTTGCTCGCAACCAGATCCTTACCAGGTGGCTTAAGAGAGTCATTGTACCAGGGGTTCAAAGAAAAATTCTGAGCAGCAAGGAATGACCAGATCAAACAGGGAAAAGGCAAGGAATGACGAGACTCGATATTAGAGATGAACGGCTGAAGAATCTCAAACACAACCTCCCCAAAGCTAAAAGGCTGACTCACCATTACCCAATAAATTACCTTACTTTGCAACTCAGTGAGTAAGGTCTTATTGGACGTGGGAGTCCAATTCCCTGCGCCCACCTTATGAAGTAAATTAGCAACAAGGCACAAAGAGTTAACAGGTAGATTTGAACCAGGACAAGTATCAAGTTGATTGGCAGTAAGGACTTGGGTTACAATGTCAAGGTCCACACCAGGCAAGGGTGGAATATCAGAGGGGATACCCAAGTGAGCATTGATCAAAGCAGGCGAAAAATCTATAATAGGATTACGCAAAAAGAGTTTGTGAAAACGAGGACTACCAGATTCAAAAACAGCAGTGGTGAGATTGGCATAAAACTCACGAACAACTTGATCACAGAAAGAACCAAGATCTACAACAGATTTTGACAGACCAACAGACTCAATGAGAGGAAGGACACCAAGTTCAACAAATTTTTCATCCTTAAGAGGATGCTCAGACCAAAACTCATAAGACTGAAAACGCTCAAACCTTTCATAAGAAGCTTCGGTATAGAACCGATTAATGAAGGCATTTTTGTGATCATAGGCGTCATCCTCTGGTTCCGATGGTGCAAGGTTCTCATCAATTGGATCTTTGCCTTTGCGGCGAGTGTAACGCCGCACCGGAGCCCTAGGTGGAGGAGTGGGTTGGTCGGAATGAACTTCAACAGTTGTCGCCGCGATATCGTCCTTTTCACCCTCGGTGGTCGTCGTCTTGGTGACTGACTTGGTTGCTGAAGTTGGTACTGCCGAAGACTCCCCTTGAGCTTGAACCGCAGGAGGTTCTTCAAACCCAGAGAGGTCAGGTACTCTAGTGGCCAGAGGAGAGGGTTCGAAGCTTTTGCCGACGTTGTCTGACTTAGACGGTGAACCAGATGGGGAGGAGGAGAGTGTAACAAACTTTGCTGGAAGAGACGATTCAGGAGATGGAGATTTCGCCGGTGAAGTGGACTCACGGGCAGAACTAGCAGTGAGAGAGAGACGACGACGCTTCAGTCTTTTCTCCTTGTGCTTCTTAAGTCGCTTCTTTGACTTATCTTTGCTTCCAGCCATGGGAGAGAGATGGTGATTGAGTATGGCGAAAAATAGGGTTTTATCTGCTGAGAAGAAAAGGGAGAATAAAGAAAGAGAGATTGAAGGAGAAGGAATGATTAAAACAGTGGAGAAGAGTGCCGGTTTAAAAGAGTTCTGACATGAATAACTGCAAAAGGTAGTTTTCGAATTTCAAGGTGATGAGAGAGAGAGAGAGAGAGAGAGAGAGAGACATTGGCAAGTTGGGCGGTTAAAACATGAACTAATCCCTCCAAATCGAAATTCAAACACAAGAGACCTTCCCTCACAAATAACTGCTCACACTATTTCGAAATTAAGTAAAGAAATAAGATTTTATCCAAAAAATATTTCATACAAAATTTTAGACCCAAATAGATCAATTTCAAGAAGGAAATCATATGCAAATATGCCTAAGGATGAAAAATAAAAATAAAGGTAAGGAATAAAATCGCACACAAGATACACTAGATTCGAAAAATCTTTTCCTTCTCAAATTAGACAAAATTGACGAAGATAGTCCGAGACCAACTTTGACATTCAAACTTCCCAAGGAACATACGATAAGCGAATATATGTATATACACAGAGTAGTACGAACCACAACTTCAATTTTGCAAGAACACATGTCGTATTATTCATAGTGCATTTCACTTAGTAACTGATAAGGAAAAAAATATACATTTATTATACGACACGTAGCTCGAGAGGTTGAAGACACGTGTGATCCGAGGACTGTTGGAGTGCAGGATTAAAGTCGAAGCCCAACCCCAATTCAGGCCCAAGGTCCCAAGGAGCTTTACTCTGGGCCCAATGTCCTGAGGAGAATTACTATAGGCCCAAGGTCCAGAAGAGCTTTACTTTGGGCCAAAGTTTAAGGTCAGCCCACGAAGCTTATGGGCCAGGGAGTCCTCCACCTGCAGAAATGAGACCTAGGTCGTCTGACTCCTATAAAAGGACGACCTAGATCAAGGTAAGACACATTCTGACCACTCCAAACTCTCTCTTCTATTCATTCCGCAGCCACCACCTCAGAAAACCTAAAACCTATTCTAACTTAAGCATCGGAGGATCTACCCCTGGGGACCACCCCGAGGTTCTGTTTTGCAGGCATTGTAGCAAAGGAGACGAGTCCAGGGAGACGTCGGAGCACCATCGCCACGTGTCCTCTGACTAACATCAGGTAATTCTTGTATCATCAACCTCGGTCTCATCGTCGGGGGCTTTAGAACCTTCTCCATGGCTAGTTTCTCGATGCTTTCGACCTATGGATGCTTCTTTTTCCATTATACCCTTCATCAGGGTCTTCAGTTCAAGGAGTTCTTTTTCCGCCCTCTGCAGTCGTTCGGCCTCGGTCTCCGAGGTCGCTGGATTTTGTGAACTTTGGCCTTGGCTATGGTTAGCCTGAGAGTTTGATTCACTTTCTTGGGATGGGTCATGTCGTGAGATGGCTCGCGTCCCTCGACTGGTTTCACCTCTCTTCCGTATCGCCATGAATCCTCTTCCTAAGTCGTCGGTCCCATAGACGGCGCCAATTGATGATACAAGAATTACCTGACGTTAGTCAGAGGACACGTGGCGACGGTGCTCCAACGTCTCCCTGGACTGGTCTCCTTTGCTACAACGCCTGCAAAACAGAACCCCGGGGTGGTCCCCAGGGGTAGATCCTCTGATGTTTAAGTTAGAATAGGTTTTAGGTTTTCTGAGGTGGTGGCTGCGGAATGAATAGAAGAGAGAGTTTGGAGTGGTCAGAATGTGTCTTACCTTGATCTAGGTCGTCCTTTTATAGGAGTCAGACGACCTAGGTCTCCTTTCTGCATGCGGAGGACTCCCTGGCCCATAAGCTTCGTGGGCTGACCTCAAACTTTGGCCCAAAGTAAAACTCCTCTGGACCTTGGGTTTATAGTAATTCTCCTCAGGACATTGGGCCCAGAGTAAAGCTCCTTGGGACCTTGGGCCTGAATTGGGGTTGGGCTTCAACCTTAATCCTGGACTCCAACAGTCCTCGGATCACACGTGTCTTCAACCTCTCGAACCACGTGTCGTATAATAAATGTATATTTTTTCCCTTATCAGTAACAATCACTGCAATAGTGGAAGTCAACCCCATTACTTTGCACCACGATTTTAAGCAAGGATCCTACGCTTTTTTTTTATTTTATTAAACAGCACTATGGTTTTTATGTGGGTGACCACCTTATAACTCCGTATAAGAACATCACATAATAATATACAATGTGTGTCACTAGCTTACGCCCCTCTCAACATTTTCTGTCCAAGACGCTCTTTTCACAGTCGATCCCGCATTGGGAAACGAACCATGTGCTAGCTATCGCTCTAGATCATTTATGAGAAGGCAGCTCTTTGTGACAAAAACCAAAAATACTGAACATAAGTACATTCCTCGGTAATGTAAGAACATGCAGTCAGTCTTAGACAATCAACATCTCTCAAGTTTTTAGAAGAGTTAGAACTTCAATTACGAATCTAGTGGTGAAGAGAATGCAAGATGCACAACATTAAAGCAAGATAGATGTGTCAAAGGCCGTTGCTAGCTACTGCTAGTCGCAAACATGTCTAATGCAAAATTCTCTATATGCATACATGCAATGCAATAGATAAATACTAATAATATACAATACAATATAATATAATGCAAGATCACACAAGCATTCAGAATGAGCAGATCCCTAAGGATTTCCTTAGAGAAATGAACCTTTGAGAATCCAGTGCTTTAGTGAATATGTCAGCCAACTGGTTTTGCATGGAAACATACTCAAGGATAATCAAATCATTCTCGACTAAATTTCTAATAAAGTGATACTGAATATCTATGTGTTTAGTCCTAGAGTGTTGAACCAGATTTTTAGAGATGTTAATCGCGCTGGTATTATCACAGAAAAGGTTCACGGTTCTTACCTCAAGACCAAACTCAATCATCATTTGCTTCATCCACACGAGCTGGGAACAACAACTTCCAGCAGATATGTATTCGGCTTCAGCTGTTGAGAGTGCTACGCAATTTTTCTTCTTACTAAGCCAGGAGATGAGATTATTACCTATGTAGAAACAACCACCAGAGGTACTGCGTCGATCATCAACGTTCCCAGCCCAATTCGCATCACTATAACCTGCAAGACTAGAAGACGTGTCATGTGAGTACATAATACCTAAGTCAGATGTGCCATGCACATATTTGATGATGTGCTTCACCGCCTTCAAGTACGATTCCTTAGGATTAGCTTGGTACCGAGCATACATACCTACACTGAAACACAGATCAGGTCTACTGGCAGTCAAGTAAAGTAAACTACCTATCATGCTTCTATAAAGCGTGGAATCAACTGAAGTTCCAGCATCATCCTTAGATAGCATAGAATGGCTTCCCATAGGAGTTGCTGGACACTTAGAATTTTCTAAACCAAATTTTCTCACAAGATTTTTGGCATACTTGATCTGATGAAGAAAAATCCCCTCCTTGGATTGCTTGACTTGCAAGCCCAAAAAGTAGGACATCTCTCCAACCATGCTCATCTCAAATTCTCTAGACATGTGAGTAACAAACTCATTGACCCAAGTTCTCGAGGTAGAACCAAAGATAATATCATCTAATAAATCTGTACAATGATAATATCTTTATTAGATTTTCAAACAAACAGAGTTTTATCATCTCCCCCTCGAGAGTACCCCATTTTGACCAGAAACTGGGTTAGGCGTTCGTACCAGGCACGTGGAGCCTGTTTAAGCCCGTACAATGCCTTCTTTAACCTATAAACATGGTCAGGATGATGAGGGTCCACAAACCCTTCAGGTTGCTTAACATAAGCAACCTCTTTCAGAAAGCCATTCAAAAATGCGGATTTAACATCCATTTGATAAATCACAAATCCAAGTAAGCACGCAATTGACAGGAACATCCTAACAGACTCTAGACGAGCTACAGGGGAAAATGTCTCATCAAAGTCAACACCCTCCTCTTGGGTGTACCCCTGAGCTACGAGGTGGGCCTTGTTCTTAGTAATCTCACTCGATTCATCCGTCTTATTTTTAAAAATCCATTTTGTAACAATGACGTTCGAATCAGAAGGTCTAGGGACAAGTTCCCACACATCGTTCCTCACAAACTGGTCTAGTTCCTCTTGCATAGCCTGAACCCAAAAATCATCACACAAGGCCTCTTTTGCATTTTTCGGTTCCAACTTAGACACATAACAAGCAAAATGACACAGACCAGCAATTTTACGAAAATCAAGTTTCACTCCTCTAGTGTTACGCTCAGAGATTCCTCCTATGATTTGATCCTTAGGATGATCCTTCTGAATCTTGGCAGGAGGATCTCGCCGAGATTCATCAGGATTTCCGGAGGACGTTGGAACATTATATTCATTACCTTGCACATTTTTATCATAATCAAGAGTTTCAGACTTAACATCATGTAGCACATTCTCAGTTTCAAAATTTGATAAGTTCTTACCACTGGACACATCGATATTGGTCACATCAGGTACAAACATGCATTCAAAAGAATCATCAAAGACAACATTTATAGATTCCATGACCACTTCAGTACGCAAATTATACACACGATACGCACGGCTGTTAGTAGAATAACCAAGGAACTGACCAACATCACTTTTGGACTCAAACTTACCAAGGTGTTCTCTGTCATTATAGATATAGCACTTGCACCCAAAGATATGAAAATATTTCACATTTGGTGCTTTACCTTTACAAATTTCATATGAAGTTAACCCAGTTCCTTTCCTGCAATACACACAGTTAGTTATATAACATGACGTGTTCACTGCTTATTCCCACCATCTCAAGGACATACCATGTGATACAAGCATCACTCTTGCCATTTCCTGAAGGGTCCTGTTATTACGCTCTACAACTCCATTCTGCTGTGGAGTGATTGGAGAAGAAAACTGGTGAAATATGCCGCGAGATTCACAAAATATCTCAAAACCACGGTTCTCAAATTCCTTACCATGGTCACTCCTGATTGCAACAAGGTTAGTTCGTTTTTCATTCTCAAGTTTTAACACGAGTTTCTTGAAAGCATCAAGTGCCTCAGACTTGTCTTTTAGGAAATCAACCCAAGAGAATCTAGAAAAATCATCCACAGAGACTAGAATATACTTCTTATCATTGTAACTTTTGACCTGAATTGGTCCCATCAAGTCTATGTGCATCAGTTCCATTACCCGATTTGTACTGACCTCGGTCAGCCTCTTATGCGAGGCCCTTTTCTGTTTGCCCATTTGACACGATCCGCAAACTCGTGGTTCTTCCTTCTTCAGCTTGGGCAATCATCGAACAACCCCTGTGGAGGAAAGTTCAAGTAAGTAAGGATAGTTAATGTGGCCTAACTTTTGATGCCAGAGTTCAGTCATATCAATACTGGTTTTGTTACACTTCAAATCAAGTTCCACAAGATAGCAGTTATCCCTGGACCTAGTACCAGTAAGAACATGCTTGTTTTCTTGATCAGACACATGACAGTGAGTCTTAGTAAAATTCACAAACAAACCCTGATCACATAATTGACTGATACTTAAAAGATTGGCTTTCAAGTTTTGAACCAAAAGAACATTTTTAAGTTTGGGCAAACCAGGAACATTCAAGCATCCTACTCCAAGAACCTTATTCTTTGCCCCATCACCAAAAGTTACTGAACTAGAAGAGACAAGCATAATATTTGTTAAGTTAGACCTCAAACCTGTCATATGACGAGAGCATCCACTATCAAAATACTAGTCAGAGTTAGATGTGGATTTCAAGGCAAGTATAGAAGACAGGCAGACGTTCTTACTTTCTTTGGGAACCCAAATCTTTTTTTGTTCATGATTTACTATATCAACTTTCAGTTTGGGTGCTTTTAAGGGAACACCGTGAGGACTCCAGTCATTAGTTCGACTCGTATATATATCATTGTGCATTCTATAACACTTGGGACGAATGTGACCGCGAATCCCACAATAGTGACAAACGGGTACAAAGTTCTTACCAGAATTTTTGTGTTGTGCTTTAGGAGAGTTTGGCTTACCTTTCTTGGAATCAATTGAGTAGCCTTCTTTAACAAAGGTTAGATCAGCCTTACTCAGTGAGGAGCTTGATTCACCAACTTTCCCTTTCAGTTTTTGGTTGTGAAGATTCTTACTCGGGTTGGATGACCCAATCCGCTGACTCAATCTTTGAACTTCAGCATATGAAGACCTTGGCTTGTTGATCAGCTTGACAACTTCTTCACTTTTACTGAGCCTTTCTTCAAGAGTAGAGCAATGATTCGGAAGTGTCAAATGTTCCTCCATCACTCGACCGAGTTCCTCCTTGAGAACAACTATTTCAGTTTCTCTTTCACCTACAAGATTTCGCACAGCAAACAATTCGTTACGTAGAGATTCAATAGTGAAATTTTGCTCGTCACTTACCTGTTTGTTGAGCTTATCCCCATGCTCAACCAATGCAAGCTTTGCAAAACAACTGTTAAGGTCTTTGTCTTGCTTTCCGATATGAAGGTCTGATTTGATGAGTTTCTCGTTCAGATCAACGGTCATCACCCTTATCTTTTGAAGTTAATCCCTAAAATAATCAATCTCCTTTTCACTTTCAGCGGATCGATGTTCCATAGCCTTCATCTTCACTTTTTGAGCCTGGTACTTCTTGATGATCTCAGCTGCCTTGTGACATTTTTCTATATCATACTTGTGAAGTACAAGATTTTCAGCAGCTGGGACGGAGAATTCATCAGAGTCCACATCGCTCAAATTCTTCACGTAATAACCTGCATCAGACTCCACATCAGTCAAATGAACAGAGAACGTAAAGCAGTTATATTCATTAAGAAGATATTTAGCAGAGTTATTTGAGTAGTTAGAAATTCTCAGTCTTTTCAGATTCTTCTTCGTCTTCACTGGAGTTAGACCACGTAGCCTTGAATGTCTTGTTCTTCTTCTTGAAGTTAGGACATTCTTTTTGAAAATGACCGAAACCCTTGCATTCACGACATTGGTCTTTTTCAACTCCTTGGTTAAAATTTTGAAACTTGTTCAGCTGTATGCCGGAACACTTCTCTCCAAATTGCTGAATTTGGTTCCTACCACCTTCAAAGGACCTGTCACCCTGAAACCTCTTTTTCTGAAATTTCTTCAGCTTCGAGACATTCTTAGTGAGCACGGTGAGGGCCTTTGTGATTTCATCAGCATCAAAGGATTCTTCATCGGATTCTTCATCCACAGCAACTGCAGTACGAACCTTGGCCTTTAATGCTAAGCCTTTCCCTTTGCTTATCCTCATAGAGTCAAAGCCATGGTTGATTTCAAAGGTGCGAAGTTCGCTGAGAAGATCATCAATGCCAAGTTTCTGAATTCTCTGAAAACTCTCTAGTGCTGTAATCTTGATCCCAAACCTATCTGGTAGAGTTCTCATTAATTTCTGCACTTGTCTAGCTTCTGGGACCGGTTCACCAAGCATTGCACTTTGCTTAACTAGATCGCAGAAACGAGCATAGTACATGTCAATAGTTTCATCCCCCCTCATGCGGATCTCATCGAGCTCAGTAGAGACTCTTTGGAGCTTTGACGTTTTAACCGCGTTTGTACCTTCAAATTGTCTTTCCAAGATCCTTCAAGCTTCTTGAGCGGTAGTGCACTGAATGATTATCTTGTGACGAGTGGGATCTACGGTAGACATGATAGCATATAACGCTCGAAAGTTAGCTTCTTCTGCTTGTTTTTCATCATCGGTCCAGATACTCCTTGGTTTTTCAACCAGAACTTTGGTAGTTGACGAGTTTCCATCCGAGGACTCTCATGTCTTAATTTCAGCAGGAACCTTCTCCTGAAGAGGTACCGTCCAACCGGATTCAACGGCCTGCCACGTGTCTTTGCCAAGAGACCGAAGAAAGATCACCATCATTGATTTTCAGTAAGCGTAATTAGAGCCATCAAGGAACGGAAGGCGCGAGACAGACATCCCATCATGACTCATGGTGACCGACACACAGTCCTTAATATCTTTATCCCATAGTTAGAACAGGAACACTGCTCTGGTGCCAATTGAAACGTATATTTATTACGGAGTGCGCCAATTAACGTACGAACACAAACAAGAACTGTAAAATGCGAAAGCAATAAGACCGAAGATTTAAAAACTCTTCAGGGAAGCATCCCACTTCCCCTCAGAGCTCTTTCATTGATAAATCGCATAGAGACATAGTTTAGACTTACAAGACTCGAACTCCCTTCTAGTCTAGTCAACACTATTCACGATCCTATCAACTATTTCTCCAGCCACGTCCCGTGGACTTTTTATCCTACACTTACTCCCTAAGTGTAAAAACAAAAGATAGTTTTGATGAAATAAAGAAACTAAACAAAAACCAGTTTCAGTTCTCGAGCACGTAAGAACTCTTAAACTGAACTGTGTACAGAAACTGAACTGAAAATAAGCTCGAATATTGCTCTATAAATTGCTATCTTCTCAGCAGCAGCAACAGGAGCTTCTCCTAGAGAATTTATATGATCTCCTTAGGGTTGGAGTCATCTTCAAGGCATAGGACTCCAAGCATAATTTCCTTCCTTGTAACTAGCAAGAATTATGGTAAGATAATCTTCTATTCTCTCTCCTAGATTCCTTCACACGCATGCCTCTCCTTTCCTTTTTCCACTCACGTCCGATTTCCTGTCATATATAAAATACCATAATAAGATCCACACAATCTTATATATGGAATACAAAATAAACTCAAGTAAGGAAATAAAATAATTAAAGATCTTCTTTTTTCTGTGGTTCCAGGTGCTTGTTCAAACCATCGAACTAATGCCAAACAATTATATCTTTCAATATCCATCTCCCCGGTTGATCGAGGCTATAAATTAAGTTTCGATCTCTTCTTGGCCAAGGCATGGTAGAACTTGGTGCACTTGCCGCCCTTTATTTTAAAGATACATTTGGCCTTTTGTTGATAAAAGAGTTTCCCCGCCTTGGCCAAATTAAGCGCTTGAAATCTAAGGGAGGGCATCCTAGACTTAGTGGCGGTGTCATCGGGATTGTCATAGAGCGTTTGTTGGGCAAGGTTGAGGGCACTCTTTTCATCCTTGGCCCGATATGAGATATGCGATAAGGATTACTCATTAAGTGCCTTAAGCTTGCTCTTAAGGTTGTTCAACTTCATGCTAAGTGGGTATTGCCTCGTACCCCCTCCTCCTTGGTTTCAAGTCTCTTAGACACACGACAACAATTTCTCATGATCCGTCCACATATTGAAGAATCACAAAGGAGTCCCACTAGTGCTTCTAGCCTCAAATATAGTCACAATGCAAGGTGAGTGATCGGAGATACCCGAGGCTAGAAAGTTTGCGTACAAAAAGAAATTGGCATTCTCCCAAGTTAGATCCACCATAGCCCTATCAAGCTTAGACCATACATGTTTGTTGGTCCAAGTGTGAAAGAAACTACTCGAAGAAATATCCGACAACCCCAAGGTAGTACATACTTCAACAAGATCCATAGTGTCTCGATTGGTAACTCTCTCCCCTTTAATTCTCTCCTCCGTCTTGAGAACGACATTAAAATCCATAAGAAGCAACCAAGGTAGTGATATTCTCTCCCGAGAGGCCTTGACCACTTGCCATAATAATTTCTATCACTTCTCGAATGAAGTCTATATATAAAGCTAGTAATAAAGAAGTGATTACTAACCTTACAATGGATCGTAGCAAAAATAACTTGCGGCAAGATGTCACCCACCGTGATGTCAACTTTCGTAGGATTTCGAAGTATGGTTATACGCCTCCGATCAATGACGTAAAAATTATCACAAAAAATCCAACCCGCCAACCTCCTATTCACAAAGAGAGAAAGACGCCTAGTATCGGTTTTCGTCTCCAAAAGACCCAACACGTCTATATTATTCTTTCGGATGAGGTTGACAACCTCATATTGCTTTAGAGGCCCATTAAAGCCCTTAGTATTCCAAGAGGAGATAATCATTAAGAAGAGAAAGGGTTTCCCCCCTTATTCAAGTAAGTTCCCTTGCTCGCCTCTTTCCTCGTAAACAGTTTGTCCCTTGGTTTTGTTGTTTGTCCCATATGTGAGCTAGTGTGGCTCGAAGAGTTACTCCGTTTGGATCTCTTGTTATGTTTCCCTACCACTTGGAAAGGCTCTTCATCATTTTTGGGGATTATGGCCACCGGGTTTTGAGATACGTCACCCCCGGTAGGGCTGGTAGATGAGCCGGTGTCCGAAGTGCTAGCGTCTACCCCGTGAGCCCTTTCTTTGGTTTAACTATTCTCTTTGTCCTTTGTAGCCACTTCATTTGCATCTTTGAGATTTAATCCCCCAAACCCTAACTCCATGGCCTTGTTAGGATTTTCCTCGTCTTGGACCTTTGTTACCTCATCTAGTGCATCCTTTGTCTTCTTACCCGTAAGTCGTGACTCTTTTAGCTTGCTCCCATCCGGTTTTTTAGCGGCCACCAAATGTGCATCTACACCTACTTTAGCCGGTGACTCGGCGACTTTCTTACCCTCAACCTTTTTGGCTTGGTGGGCCTTGTGTTTCCCACAATTGGAGAGGGAGTGTCCTATAAATTTGCAAAAATTGTAATAATGTGGGACATACTCATATTCCACCTTTTGCTCGAACAAGAGCCCCTCTTCGGAAACGACGTGGACACTAAGAATTATCTCTTTCGAAAGGTCAAGCTCCACCAAAACCTGAGCGTTGTTGCACCGGTCCTTTGTTGCCATTAATTTGTTGGTAGTGATGGGCTTACCGACACAAGAGGCTATCTTGCCAAGAGCCTTGGCATTCCAACATTCACCGGGAAGGAATTGAAGGTTGATCTATGCGGGGACAAATTTGATATAATCTTCCCCAAAATAGAACCAATTCGGGAGCACCTTGAGTATAAGCCTCATACCATAAATTATATATGGGCCTCCACAAAGGACCTTGTCTCTATCCTCCTCGAACTTGAACTTGAAGACGATCTAACCATTGACGTTGAGGACATAATCATATGGCACATTCCACAAATTGCAGAGCTTCAAAAGTGCCTCCTTGCCCGGGCATCTTTGGGTAAAATACCCGACGAGGCAAAATCCCCATGTTGTAGTGACATCGACAATATCATCCTTATCAAGGAAAGCTCGCCCATCAACTGCGGGAGTGTATTCCAATTTGAAGCCAAGAGAAGTCTTGCGTTATTGGCAAAGAGAGCCGAAAACGGCCTCTTTGTGGCATTTCGTCAAACACCTTGTGAGTGTATTTTCTGGGAGTGTTTTTGTGTGGGCTATGATCCCGGCGCCCCCAAGGTTGCTACCAGGAGCTAATTTTGGCTCTAAACCATTAGCAATTAGTTCATGGCCATTCATGTTCGGTTTGAGTTTCGAGCTGCTCATTCGTGGCCTCTTGGAGTGCGTCCTCGGCCCCATCCTGTTCGTGGCTTGTGCAATCATCGACGAACAGTTTTCTGAAGGTAATTTTCTTCTTTGATTTGCCCATTGGGAGCAAGGTAGATGCGGTGTTACTTGCAGAATTTTTCTCTGTTCATTCACGTGATAAAGAACCTTACTCAACTAAGCCTGAAAATCATTCTTGATCTCTCGTGTAATTATCTGTGGCGTTGGTTGATTCTTGATTGAGAAATGATTTATTAATAAAAGTGTTGATTTTGTGGTGTAGGAATATATTCGTCGGTTTTATTTAGTTGCATAGATTAGGTGTGTGTTTTTTTTATCATTTTGCTGGACTAGAGCTCCTTCTTTACTTCCGCAAAACCTTCGCGCGCACCGACGCGCATGTGAAACGCTAAACACCGCCCCCTTTTTCTTTTCGATATTTACCGCCCCCTAAAAGATTAATTTGCCTTTTATTCATTTTTTTTTAAAAAGAAGAGATGACCCTTTTTAGAACTATTTATCGGCCAAACTGAGCCTCAAAAAATTCCGAAAGCACCTCTGAATAATTTCGGCGAAAAAATGCTTTCCAACAAGACCGGTCATGCGGCGGCCGACCGGTCAAACCAACCAAAAATATTTTTTTTTTTGGCCGGCTGGCCTCGAATGCCGGCCGTAGCCGTGCCGGCCTTCTTTTTGCCGGTTGGTCGGCCCATGCACGGCCAGTTTTGCTGGTTGGCCGCACCATGCACGGCCGGTTTTGCCGGCCGGCCTGCCATTTTTTTTTAATCAATTTTTTTAATTATATACATTATATTAGAATTTAGATTTATGTTATAATTTTTTTTTTGGTACAACTTTTATGTTATAAATTAGAATTTAATATCTCATAGTTAGAATTTAGAAATTATTAAAGTATAAATTATAACTAATTATTTTATAGAATTTTATTATTATTATGTTAGAACTCATAAATTATTATGTTATATAACATAATACTAATTATCTCTAATAAAATATTAATGAGTGATGCTATTAAAAATTGTATTTCCCTTTTTTTCTTAAATCCACTCCTTTTCAACTCGGTAATAAATTTTAAAATACAAAATAATATTTTGACTTAAATTTGAAATTTATAAATACCAATTTAAATAACAAATTGAACGAAAAAAATTGGATTCTGTTAGAGCAATTCATTGAGACTGATTAATTAAGTATGATTTGACCGAATTTTATGACAATAGATTGTTTGACACTTTTCTCAGAGTTATATGATTCGTTTAAATATTATAGTAGGAAAAGCGTTCTAACAAAATAGTAATAAATTCTAATTTATAATAGTAATAATCTATACCATAATAATTTCTAACTTCTAACATAGTAGTACTAAAT
>CACSLK010027752.1:13124758-13144166 GCA_902706635.1 Striga hermonthica | reverse complement strand
TTTTTTTTTTTCATTTTTCTCTCTTTTTTTTTCAATTCTCTTATATACATGTGTTCTTGGGTTTGCTGCTGACAAGCATTTCAGGTGCTCTTGTGGTTTGTTATGATTTGGTATTCATAAGATTTTAGCTTATGTTGCTCTGGAAAAGAATTGAAGCATTTAGTTCGTTTATGCTCTCAAGTTAAAGCCTATACCCAAGGTTTTAAATAGCGGGTTAAAACGTTTATGGCATTGTAGCTATAGCGGAGCTATAGCGGAGATTTAGCGGGATTTAGCGGCTAAATTGCGAATGAATACAAATAGCAGCACGCTGCCAAAAAAAGCTATTTCTCAAATAGCGGCAACTTTAGCGAGCTATTTATTTCCTTGCCTATACCTATAAATATATATATTCTGTGCCTACATATTTTCAATTCATTCATGTAAAGAATTATTAATAAACTCCATGTCTATTTGTTAAGTTGCTTGTTGGTTTTGTATAGATTGCATGTGCATTTGTTAAGTGGCCTACTTAATGTATATATGCTTTTCCTTTTGGTTTAGTAAAAAACATGACATATTACACTCATTTATGTAGTTGTATCTTATAAGCAACAGTTTAACATATGATACTTATGTAGGTGAGGATGTATTGAAAGGATTTTGGGTTATACCAGCTAGCATAAAAAAGAAAAAAAAAAAGATCGTTGTTTGCTATCAGGTTAGAGTTTTATTCCTATTAACCATCTTTTCGGTTATATTTATTCAGTTGTTCATCACCTCTTGTGTGTGCTTAACAATATATTGGTGGCTATTTGTTATGAAAAATCAATTTATTTATTTTGTCAGTTGATTTTCTCTCAATTCTTTATTTGTTTTTTATGTTTTTCTGCATGCTTTTCGTACATAATGAACTAATATTTGTGCATCATTATTCTGCATAATAAGTAATAGTTTTTCTCGCTCTTTTGTGCGTGTGCTTCTGTTCAATTTGTTCTTCCTTACATGGATGCATCTATAATTTTTTTTGTGTGTGTGTGTGTGTTTGTGTAGGAAAATGCTATTTGTACCGCAAGGGTTGTACCGCATGGTGTACCCTTCATTGAAAACGTATTCTGAGAATACGTTTTTCAAATAATTTAATTGAAAAACGTATTCTGAGAATACGTTTTTCAACCAAAGTGTAAACCCTGCGGTTCAAGCTGCGGTACGTGTAGCATTGTCCGTTTGTGTATATACATAAAAGAAACTTTTGGAGGTTACTTCTAACTTGTTGGTTTGCATTATACACCTTAATTAGTTAGCCTGTTTAATAACTTACCTATTTATATTAGGAAATATTTTCTTTCCCAAGATAGAGTATTTTCCTAAGATAGAGCAGTGAGTTCTTAGGTTGAATAACAAGATAAGAGTAGTTTGCATTTTGGTGCTTTCTTGACTAATGTATATAGACTGCTATTGCTTTGTCTTAGCTTTTAATTTCTTGCATAAGGTTAGTTGGTGTTGTACTTTGTTATTTAGTTGACAGTCTAAGCAACGGTCTAATGAACATGTTTACTTTCTTGGAAGCTTATCGATGACAAAACATATAAAAATACAGACAAGTTGATCCCATGGCCTAAAGACACTGAAATAATTAGCGTGCAAGCTGCATTATCCTCAACCAGAAATTAAGTTTCAAAAGTTAAAATTAATAATTAAACAAATGTCTTACCTTCTCATCAGACTCACTGAACATCAGTTTCCATATTTTACAAACTAATTTACTTACTTCATGCATAGAATAATGGAGTGACTAATATTATTTGTTATATTATTATTTCTCCAAGTTTTCTACAGGTGAATACTTGTTGGGTCAGTGACAACATAAAATTAATACGTGACACGAGTCCTTATGGAAAACAACATGTAGCAACTACCGCAAGAATTATAATATGTCACCAAACGCGGCAATGAAATGTCGCAGCTGCCAACAAGATTCCCACGTTGAAGCAAGGTACAAATAATTCACTCTACTCATCTTACAGTTACAAGAAAATATAAAAAACTAATAGTTTCATACTTTCATGTATCAATTCTTTTCAATTATTAGGTGTTGGTTGCCAGTTGCAATTCAAGATGAATCAGGAAACATACATGCAATGATCTACGGCCATGATGCTTGATACTGAAAAAATTATCCCGTTTACTGGTGTTGAATCATATGAAGCAGAGCAAAAGGTTAGTAACATTGAGAACTTCAAACACTTCTGCCTATATAAAAAAAAATATTTTTGATCAGTTTTAAAAGATAACCAAATTATTCATTCACAATTATGATAAGAGAGGTGTAACAGACATTTACACAAAAGACCAAAATAATAAAGGTTAACTCATAAAATATAAATTTTATTCTGAAAGCAACCAATTCAATTTGTATTTAAATCAAATAACTAATTCACAATTTAGCATGCATACTAAATGAATCTACATATCCTCTTCAATCATCATGCTTCTGTTATATCAAAAAATTACTTAGTATGGCAATTTTTTTGTTCACTTGAATCATGATAAACTGAAAAATTGCTCCAATTGTATTGTAGCGCATGTGCTAAACAGTACTTATTTCTGATTGTTTTTAGAATAAAACTTGGTATGCCTACTCAATTTTGTTAACATACGCGTTTCCTATTTATAAACTTAATAAGTTCTAGCATAATTTTTTATTATTACTACCTGCATATGCACTGCTTGTGCATTCATATTCCTTTTGTGAAGAGCTAAATGAATTTAGTATCTATGATTCATAAAATTTAGTTCAAAAAGATATTGTTTCTTTTAAGAATGAATATAATGCACTTACATTTGGTATTTAATACAAGGGGGAATTAGAGTGCAAGAATTGCACGGTCAATGGACAATTGCCATGTTATCTGTTTCATTAAGCACTACGAATCACTACATCATACAATTATGAAACTGTATATACTGCTTACAACATGTGCATTGAAAAGAATTTGGTTGTTTTACAGGATTTGATCGAAGAACAACCGTCTGAAAAAGCTTCCGCCGCTTCGTCGTCAACCACTTCTTCTCTGACAACCACAGCACTCTCAGCACAAACTTGATCAAACTCAACTCAGCCTACTCTTGAACCTAATCCCGAACCTGCTGCAAGTCCTACCAAGAAAAGTTGCCCTAAGATGGATTCAAACCTCCACATCTCTAATTTCTAACTTTTGATTCCGTTTAGATACATCAAATGATGGACACTCAATGTTTGTTTTGTGTACATATTTTGGCCTTGTATTTTGAACAAAAGTAGACAGAAACTAATGTTTTGTTTATATATCTGTAGTAGAATTATAAGTATCTATTTACATTTACTGATGCTTTTCAATGCTTTAGGACTCCGTAAAAGGAAAAAACTCAATGTGTTGTGCTACTTACTATGCTTTTTTGTGTATTGTAACTAACTACTATACTCCCATCATCTTTTGATCATCTAGCGCATATCTTTTATGTTTTGCATGCTTCATATAGTATTAAGTCCATAAACTTGGGCCGGCTGTGCCTTGCACAACTCTACCCTCCTAGTAAATATAAAAAAAAAAATAATTCTAAATACTGCTTGTTAGGCTAAACAAAATGAAAGAGGCGTAATTAAAAGGGGAACACATGAGGTGTAAGTGCCAAGGATGTGCCACGTGGCAACCATAAGAGTGATATAGATTATTAAATAATTAATTACTGAAATAAATAATTATCAAATAATTCATTACATATTAACAAATTTATAATATTTATTTAGTAAAAACAAAAAACAATCGCATAAAAATGAAATTGAAATTTAATAATATATATATATATATATAGTCGCCTAAAATCCGAATTAGTGGCCAAAATAGACCATTTTGGGTAGGAAGACCGAGAAGAGTAAAACACAAGTGGGCATGGTGGGTGCAGAAACTTGTAAGAAACGTGGCCGTGAAAACACCTACCGACACAGAGGGAGGAACAAACCCTACATGGCGTTGCCCCATCGAGTACACTATAAAAGAGCGCGCCATTCATTCGCCAAGCACAATGCTTTTCATCACTCTCTTCTGCCAGAGAACTTTGTCAGAGGATAAGTTGATCGGTCAAGTGAGTTTTCCAGTGCTTTCTCTCTTTGTTAAAAAGGGAGCCTGGTCTAATACCACTATAGAGTACCCCGTGTCGGGAACAACGATTGGTAAACTCTATATATCCTTTAGTTTTGGTGAAATATTTATGGATCGAATTGAGCCTTCGTCGAGTTCATCCGATTGGGAGAAGAGGGCCGCCACTGCGGATGTGGTGTTGAAGGTGACTAAAGCAGCACTTGAAATAGTACAGCATGTGGTTAGTTAATAAGTATGATGATGGTGGATTGTTACGCTTTTATTCTGTAATTTTTGCTTTCATTTCCAAGAAATGATTCTATAATTCCAACATGTTTTAAGAAATTTTAGTCGACTGGCTTGGATGTAATGTTCATGCAACACATGTTCTGTACAAGTTCCTTGCTTGCTTATATGTATTACAATCGATTGATTGAGAAATAACCGAGGTAAAAAAGGTATTACTAGTAATAATAATAATAATAATATTCAAGGTAATAATTGCCAAGCCAACGTTTGTATCCCTTCGTACAGTAAAAACACAATCAACCAAGATACACTACCGATATCTACTTCCAATTCAATACATGATAGATACACACAAAAGGTTAAAATGAGCAAAAAAAACTATAAATTCTCTGAAAACTCAAGAAGACAACAAATAGTGTTAATTAAGAATAAACTGAGACAGAAAAAGAAGCCGGAGAGCAACATTTTATTTTATAAAACAACTAAATAAGCACAAATAAATAAATAAATAAAAATTATATAATTTTCAGAAAATTTAAGACCACTCGGACGGTTTCTTAACGTCACGTAGGTGGACTGAGTTTTCAAAGCAATGGAAAAAGCCAAAGTGAGGGAACCTCTCGTACCATGTGTCCTGCTGGATATGTGTGTCCCAGTGCTCGCCACTACTACTCTTTCCGTACTTGTGGACCCACCCAGACCCATTGTGGCCCTCCCCCCAAGTACGGTTCCAACGGTCACCGTATTTGCCCTCCCACCACGTCTCCCCTTGCTTAAGCCCACACCCATCCGCCCCAAAGTGTTCATCCCACTTGTCGCCCCACTTGGCCCAACCGTCCCCCTCGAAGCGCTCGGCCCATTTGTCCGTGTACTTTACGCTTCCACCTTGCCCGTCAAACTTCTCGCCCCATCTATTGTGAACGGTAATAAGTTAGAAGGGATTAATTTATTCCCAAACTTTTAACTTGAGGTTTCACCTAAATGTTTACAAGGAGTACCACTCGGATTATTATTTTTTTACCTGGGTTTACACCCATTCACAGTGGAAAAGTATTAAAAGATCCCATAACATTTTAACAAATATTGCAGTTGCCCACTAGTTTCAACACCAAATCAAACCTCCAGTGCACTTTTGCATTTTCAAACATAAATGGGTTTTATTGTAATCAGGTCATCCTCAAAGTGCACTCTCTCTAATTTACCCGACTTATCAAAGCACGAGGAATAACTAAAACGGGTATGCCATGGTAAGAGTGGAACTAGAAAACAAACTATAACTGCTATGCACACTGACTAAAGTAGGGTTACACCAGTACAAATGTACAAGTGTGTGTGAACTGGATAGTTGGAAAAGCTGGGCCTAACCTTTACCTAAATTGCAAAACACTAACCAGTTACTTCTGGAAAAACTATGATATTCACCTGATGGATTAAAAATAACCCTTGAGGTAATGTTATAATGACTTACTTTAGCAGTAGGGTGAACTTCATAAAGTATAGACAAATATAAGGGATTTTCGTAATCAGACTTATTTAGTTACTTGTATTTTGTTAATCGAGTTTTGGTTTGTGACTTTTTTGTTCATGACTGTTTAACTGCTTCTCGTCTTATACGTGGAAAAACGTAATCCATCCACCACATATTGGTGGATAATCATTCTTTTTTGTTTTCCTTTTCTGCTTTTTAGTATTGGCGAATGCTAGGGTCTGATTGTTTATAAAATATTTCATCCAAAATATTTCATTTTGGTTAACTATGGTTAAAGTTGAAAAAGTAGTGTGGTTAATTATTAGTGTAATTTAAAAAATATATTAAAATAATATTTAAAATAAAATGATTATAATTGATTTGATATAAAATAGGAGATAAATGATTGGAAATGATTGGTAGTTAAAATTATGTGAGTGGATGAATAGTGAATTAAAATTGATGTGATGTGTAAGAATGATTGGTTTGTATTGTTTAATTATATGTATAATATTAAAGATAGTGGGGTTGAGTTAAAGTTGAGTTAGATTTTGAGTTGAAATTTTTTGAGGTGAAATATTTTGTAAACAATCACCCCCTTAGTTTTTTAAAGTCAAGAAAGAATTAGATATAAATATGTATTAATGTGAGCATGCCCAAATAGATAGGTACCTTTCATGCCAAACGTGGGCGTGGCCCACCTCCAATGGAGTGTGTGGATCGATGCTGCACCACTTATGGGCCCACTTCTCGGCCTGGCCAGTTGCATCGTAATGCTCCCACCATTTCTCTTGCCATTCATCCCCTTGAATGTTCTTTCCCCACTTATCTGCCGTTTTCTCAAAATGGATAACCCCCTCTTTCTGCAGATCACAAGCCATTAGATTCAAATAAGCAAAGGACTGAGTGTATCGCAACATGAAGACCTTGTGAAATAACATGCCAGCTTTTCACAATACAACTCACAAAAAACAGTTCACTGTTGGAATAATTCTACTACCTTCTGAAATTTGTTGACATCTTATAGCCTATAGCCTAGAAATAGTTTCTGACTATTTATTTTTTGTTCGTAATGCAGGCAGAAATGTCATAAAGGTGTGGACTTTATATGAGCTTAATATGAAAAAAATACAATTGCACTTCAACTTCAATCGAAGTTTTCCAAGTACAAATCTGAAAAAGACACATAACAAGCAAGCATATAAAAATATTTTATACTTGCATTCCAAATTCTTTGGATTTCTAAAGGGAAATCCCTGTTAACCAAAAACTAATAATAATACAAAACATTAAACGAGGAAACCGTATATATATTCTACAATAAATATCTCACTCAAAACTCAAATTTAACTCAACTTCACTATCTTCAGTATTATCAATATAATTAAATAATATCAACCAATCATTATTACACGTCACATCATCTTTAATTCAGTATTCACCAACTCACACAATTTTAACTAACCATCACTTCCAATCATTTTCTCATGCTTTTACATCAAATGAACTTTAATTATTTCAATTTAAATATTATTTTAATAAATCCACTAACAACTAACCATACTACTTTTTTTTCAAACTTAATTATAGTTTAAAAAAAAACTAGTTTTTTACTAGTTGAATTCATATCCAATCACCCTAAGAAACTTGAAACATAAAATTTATAAGAAACACCCAAGAATTTGTTCCATCTTATACAGTTTACCCCATTAAGATTGAAAATAGTTCCACAACACCCCCTTACCATTATAATTATACGCCATACAATAAAAAACGCATCAAACCTCAGGTCTAATTTCAAAACCTTCGCAGGCCTTTCCAAAAAACTACAAACCTCAGGGTATATGCAATCATAGAAAAATCAGGGATAATTACAAGAATACCTCCTTGAGCTTTGCTCTAATTAACAAAACGAAAGAAACAGAAAAAGAAGAAGAAAGAAAAAAGCTAACTTACAGAATTAGGTTTCCAACTACTATTTTTTATAGATGCAATTGAGGATTGATTTTGCAAACGATGTGGTAACATAAGTCAAACAATAACTAAATAAAAATCCAAGCTCACATTTCCTATTTCCGAAAGTTACTCAGTGTTTCCTTTATTCGGCCAACGGCCAAACCTCAGTTGCACAGTCCACAATTATCTCCAAATACCAATTCATAACACACTAGCACAAGGAAAAAGAAAAACCAACCTCCATCATGGACTCCCTCCAGCACTCACGCCACACATTCCCAGTTGCATCCCGGCCTGATTTCTCTGAGCCTAACTCCTTATACCCGAACTCATCCGCTGCCTCCCAATACTTATTCTCCCACTCGACTGCCTCATCAGCACTAACCCCCCTCATCAGTGTCCACTTACAAAGGACCCCATCGGACCTCCGCTCCACCCCTGTCTCACTCCACCACCTTGATCCGTTCGGATTCACCCCTTCTATCAGATCCCCCTTCACTCTACTCAGGGCACCAGCCGCCTCAACTGCGTGGGCCGAAAAACGAATACCAATTTCGTTTTCCTCAATGGTATGGGTTGTCTCATGCGTGGAGTCAGTGAGTTTGGTTTTTTCCACTTCCACGAACGACTGAAGAGGGGGGAGTGGGGGTCCGTTCTTGCTGTCGAGCATCGAGGTCTCAAACGGTATTGGGAGGATATCTAAGCTCCGTTCATGCTCGAGCACAGGAATGGATTGGGGCGAGGAAGGAGAGGGTTGACGGGCTCGTTTTATCTCAGTCTCGATGGAGCTACGGTCATTGTCTGTCAGGCGAGGCGGGGCCCACGCCCAGAAGCTTGGGCCCGGTGTGCCAGTGGTTGATTGAGACGCGGGGTAAGAAACACTGTTCTGCGTGTCTAGAAAATGATGAAATATGCTGAAACACTTTATTTTATTTATTAAAAAAACTAAATGAATTCACTTGTTTGACAATAAGAGGAGTGAAATTCACCAAAATTCCTAAGACCCGAAAAAAGCAATGGACTTAAGAGTTTGTTAAACGAACTAACGCTGAATTGTCATCAGGTTATGTTTGTACCAATGATCAGGAAAATTTGAATGATCTTAAAGCTAAAACAAATATAAGCTTAAGGACACTAAAAACTAACCTAATCATTCATTATAAAAACTTCACGATGGAAACAATCTCATAATTTCCACATAACTTTCACATTACTTCAGATTTTCTCGGTAAGGAGTATAATAATAAAAAATAATTGGACTTTTCTAGGCTGATATAAGAAAAATGTCAGGTGCAGAATGGTTGAAACATCAACACAAGTAGAAATCATAAGCAGTCATTGTTTTCCTTTTAGATTCTGACTAAACAATGCAAGTAAGAAGAAGAAATGTTAATATAAGCAAACACTAAAAAGTGAATTATATTCTGTTTTTTCAGCTGAAAGCTGGGTATCACTTTCATATTATTTTATTTTATTTTTTGGTTAAATTGTATGTTTGGAGACACTAATTTTCAAATGAGGTTTATTACCATCACTACTTTTTTATTACTAGCTGCTGAACTGAACACGAGTGGTAATTTTGGACTGTTCGATTCACTAGTAATAGCATAGGACAACTCCCAACAGATGAACAAAATATAAGCTAGCATCTTATAAGGACCTGGTATATTACAAGCAAATGAAAATCCTTAGCATTCCTCAAGGATTAAAAGGATTATTATGCAAAACATGCGCAACTTCAAAATTTACAAGAAACTTAGATACTTCTGAATATGTGTGTTCGCGCGTTTAAAAAATAAGAAATACGTATTGATTTTATGGTATAGGAAAAGAACAAGAATAGGAAAGGCGAAACATGTTACCCTCTTGTTGTCCCTCCCCTCCCGAAACCTCGTCGGGCGGCCGCGAATTCTCTTTCAGCAACGCCCTTGCCGCCGCAATCGCCGCCGCGGCCCGATCGATTACCTGCATCCTCTGAACCCTATCCCTCTCCTCCACTGGGACCTCCAAGAGCTTCCCAAATTCGCGGTTCATCCTCTCCAATTCCTCACTACTCACCTCTTTCCCCTCATTTTCGACGGCCATTTTCCCGAAATCCACCGACTTCCGCTCCCTCTCCACCGCCTTCTTCCACATGTCCAAGTACGAGTCCCCAACCCCACCCCCACTGGCAGCGTCAATCCTCCAAATGCTTACTCTACTCTTGCGATTACTCATGAGGCGCGGTGATTCTCGAGCGTGTAGGAGAATCGGATCCCTGAGCTCGCGGCGGTAGAGGCATTGTGGGACGGCGGCGCGTGGGTGGAGATGAGCGGCGGCCATTTTTGGGAGAAGAGTGTGGTGAGTTGGGGTTTAATTTTGGGATTTGGGTTTTGAAAGGCGATTAATTGGTTAATGGTTTTTTTTTTTTTTTGGCTATTTTTTCGGTTTTCGTTGCTTGTTATTTTTTGGGGAAACTAAAAATGTATTTTCCGTGCGATTGAAGGAAGGATGTGATGCTCTCTTTCAGATGCAACGGGAAATACCCTACCTTCACGTAGCTCCCTTTATGACAACGAGATAAGGCGGGTGATTGTTTACCATTTGTACAGTAATTTTTTTTACTTAAATTTAAATTTAACTCAATTTTAACTCAACCACACTATCTCCAATATTATTATATAATTAAATAACATCAATAAATCATTATTACATATCACATCAACTTTAATTCACTATTCATCTACTCACATAATTTTAACTAAACATCACTTCCAATCATTTTCTCTTACTTTTACATCAAATTAACTTTAACTATTTTATTTTAAATACTATTTTAATATATCCACTAACAACTAACCATACCGCTTTTTCTTAAACTTAACCATAATTAAAAAATTCTAAATTTTTTACTATTCAAAACATAAATTGTGTGTGATTTAACCATTGTTATAAGAACCGGACCGGACTGGCCAGTCGAACCGGTTCAATCGAGAACCGGTATGCTTACCGATCCGATCTGAGGCACAAAACCGCTAGGATACAAAACCGGACTCGAACCGGTAAAACCAATAAACTGGAGGCAGTCGCGCGGGTCACCGGCTGCTGTTGAGGATCTAAACTACAAGAGCCAATGTTGTTGTTTATATAGCTTATTGTTTATTGTGTGTTTTCAACATGGGATAACTAACGTAAATGTGCTTTTTAGTACAAAACACATTATCTCTGCCTATAAGTTACATTTGGGCGTGTGGTCTGGTGATAGAAATTGTTTTTTGAATGTTTGAGGTTAAGAGTTCTAGCATGTTTGGATATGAAAATTTTTTGTTTTGTTGAATTTTTTGGTTTGGTTTGGTTAATTTTGAAAAATGTAGTATGGTTAATTATTAGTGGATATTGAACTCTGATGAACACAGAAAAGAGAGAGAGAAATAGAAGAGAGAAACGAAAAAGATGATTGAAATTTCTGAGAATAAAAAAGTGTGCACAATATGTTGTGTTCCCCTATTTATACTTAGGGTTAAAACACAAAAAGTGCTGAACATCAAATAACAATTTTAAGCTAAAAATACAACTTTACTTATCCTAATACAAAATATCTAATATACTAAATAGATATTATTCATGTTAATCTTGGATAACAAATGGAAAAAGGCAGGCTTTGGTAGGGGTTTGGTGAACAGATCTGCAAGTTGATCAGCTGTAGGGAGATAGTGAAGCTTGATCAGTCCTTCAGTGATTTTCTCTCTAATTAAATGGCAGTCAATTTGTATGTGCTTGGTCCTCTCATGGAAAACTGGATTTGTAGCAATGGCCATTGCAGATTGACTGTCTGAGAACAAGGAAACTGGAGAAGAGTGTGAGATATGGAAATCATTAAGCAAGTAAATTAGCCATTGTATTTCACATAAAGATGTAGCCAAGGCTCTGTATTCAGCCTCAGCTGAAGATCTGCTAATTGTACTTTGCTTTTTTGATTTCCAGGAGATAAGAGAATCTCCTAAAAAAATGCAATAACCAATAATGCTTTTTCTGGTATTGAGGCAGTTTGCCCAATCACTATCAGAAAAGGCATTTAACTGCAAAGGTGAGGTTCTAGGGAAGAAAATACCTTTACCCACTGTACCTTTGATGTACCTCAGAATTCTATGTGCAGCAGATAAATGAACTTTTGAAGGTTTTGCTAAAAATTGACTAAGACTCTGAACACTATAAGATAGGTCAGGTCTGGATATAGTCAAATATAGCAACCTACCTATTAATCTTCTGTACTCAGTAACATCATTAAGTTCAGAATCATCAGTGGCAGCAAGTAATTTTAAAGAATTAGCCATAGGAGTGGAAGCAGGTTTGGATTCTAAAAAACCAGTATCAGTGAGTATGTCCAAAGCATATTTCCTTTGGCACATGTTTATACCAGAGTCAGAGTGGGAAAATTCCAAACCCAATATATATTTCAGCTTACCCAGGTCTTTGATTGTAAAGCAAGAATGTAAATGTTGTTTTATGGCATTTAGATCATCACTGTTATTCCCAGCAATGATCACATCATCAACATATACAAGTAAGGCCCTGAAAGATAATGTTGCAGGATTAAACATAGTAAACAAAGAGCAATCAGCAGTTGATTGTTTGAAACCATAAGATAGTAAACAGGATGTAAGTTTTTGAAACCATTGCCTAGATGCCTGTTTAAGGCCATATAGACTTTTAATAAGTTTACAAACCCTGTTGTCAGAAGGCAAGCAATAACCTGGTGGAGGTTTCATATACACTTCTTCATCTAGGTCACAATGCAAAAAGGCATTGTTGACATCTAGTTGAAGAAGGTGCCAGTTTTTTATAGATGCTAAGGCTATGAGGAATCTGACTGTAGTTATTTTAGCTACATGAGAAAGTGTTTCAAAATAATCAATGCCTTCCTCTTGTGTATAGCCTTTAGCAACTAATCTGGCCTTATATCTTTTTATTGTTCCATCAGAGTTGTACTTTATTTTATAAACCCACTTACACCCAATGCAATGTTTACCCTTAGGCAAGTCAGTTAAAATCCAAGTATTTGTTTTTTCTAAAGCATCTTGCTCTTTTTTCATTGCACATTGCCATAGAGGGTCCTTTGCAGCTTGATTATAAGTTTTAGGTTCATTTTGCAAAGAAATTGATGCAATGAAGCAAGCATGAGTATCAGATAATTGAGCAGTAGATAAGTAAGATGATATAGGATGTTTAGAATATTTTTCAGATGTGCTGAATGATGTGTTAGAGACTGAGGAGTTTGGTAAGAAGTGTTTATATATATTTAAGTAAGAAGGTGGTCTGGATACTCTAGTAGGTTTTCTGGTAGGTTGATTTTGAACTGGTAAGTTGGTGAGGGCATTGTCAGAATGAGGCTGTGGGGATGTAGTTGTAAGTGAGTGTGGAGGAGTGTTTGGAGAGGGAATAGTTGTAGTGATAATATCAGTAGTGGGGTTAGACTGTGTAGTTGGAGAAATGTATGGAGAAGCTATATTATCTGTGTGATCAAAAGGAGGAGCTGGAGGGAATAAAAGATCAGTTTGAGTATTAGAGTGAAAGGGAAACACATCTTCATAAAATTGCACATTTCTGGAAATGAATATTTTCTTGGTATCAAGGTTTTAAAGTTTGTAGTCTTTACAACCTATGGGATACCCAAGAAATATGCATTTAGTAGCCCTGGAGTCAAATTTAGATCTATTGGCAATAAGAGTAGATGCATATGTCAGACAACCAATAACTCTGAAATGATCATAGGTGGGTTTTCTTTTGTATAAAACTTCAAAAGGAGATTTGTTTTGTAAAAACATGTGTAGGAACCCTGTTTATGATATGAGTAGCTGCAAGGATGCAATCAATCCAGAAAGTAAGAGGTAAGTGAGCATGAAAAAGTAATGCCCTAGCTACCTGAAGTAAGAGTTGATGCTTTCTTTCTACCCTACCATTTTGCTGAGGGGTTTCTACACATGATGTTTGATGCAAAATGCCAAGATTTGTATAGAAGTCTGATAAAAGAAACTTTTTGCCATTGTCAGATCTCAAAACTCTTATTTTCTTTTCAAACTGGTTTAAAACCATGTTATAAAAATGATAGAGACTCTGCTTTGTATCCGACTTAACACTCAAAGGATATATCCAAGTGACTCTAGTGTGATCATCCACAATGGTTAAAAAATACTTGTAACCTTCATGAGAAGTAACAGAAAAGGGGCCCCACAAGTCACAATGGATTATACCAAAAGGTTCAGATGCAATAGAGTTACTTATAGGAAAGGACAGTTTCTTTTGTCTGGCAAAGTGACAAACATCACATGTATTAGAATGCATGTCAATGCATGATGAAGATATAATGTGTAATTGATTCAACTTGGATTAAGACAAGTGTCCCAGTCTGAAATGCCATGTGTCATTGTTCACAATTGAAGAACATACAGTTTTATCATTTACTTGTAAAGGAAAGTTTACAAGTAAATTGTTGCAATGAGTATGAGATAAAGTGGACAAATCAAAATGATAAAGGCCATCTGTCAGGTCAGCAGAACCAATCAGTTTGTGAGTTAGCATGTCTTGTACAACACAATGGTTGGATAGAAATTGGACAATGCAATTGATGGAGGAGACCAACTTTGATACAGATATAAGGTTGAAAGTAAAGCTGGGCACATAGAGAGCATCATAAAGAATCATAGAAGCAGACAATTGAACATTTCCTCTATAACATGCTTTTCTGAACTAACCATTGGGCAAGTTAATTTCGATAGATACTAATGATGGTTTATCAGAGAAAAAGGATAAGTCACAGATCATGTGATATGTGGCTCATGTGTCCAAAATCCAAGTATCTTTAGACATAGTCCTAGTAGCTAAGCATGTAATAGAATCAGAAGTACCTGTTGCATTGTGAATAGCAGTTGCTACAACAGGATTAGTGGAAAGTCCTGATTGTTTGTTCTGCTCCTATGCCTTTTTGAAGGCTACAAACTCATGAAACAAATCATCAGTGATAGTATGTGATGAGGTAACTGGAGGGGCAGTAGGTTCATTATGAATGGGCTCAGTTTGAGTAAAGTAGACAGAAGGCTTGGGGTTGGGTCTGGGACCTTTAGGACCAATCTAGTTAGAAGGATAACCAACAATTTGGAAACACTTGTCAGTTGTGTGACCATTGTATCCACAGTGTGTGCATTTGAGTTTCTTTATGTCTTTTAAGGATGGTTTATGAGAGTTGGTTTGGTTGTTATAGGACTGAGAGTTATGTGAGTGAGTTTTAGAGGTTTTGGCAGCCATAGCAACAGGATCTAGAAATTGAGGTTTATTGTTGAGGGATCTTTGTGTTTCCTCCTGAAAGAGTAAGGAATACACTTTGGAAAGTGGTGGCAAAGGAGTGGAAAGAAGAAAATGACTTCTAAGGGATGAGTAAGAGTCATTGAGCCCAACCAGAAACTTCATCACACAGTCATTATGTTGAGATATAGCCATAACCTCAAAAATGTTACAAGTACATGAAGTAAAAGCACCACAGTTACATTTAAAAATAGGTCTGTAAGTAGCATATTCGTCCCACAAGGACTTAAAAAGATTGTAATAGTGAGTAACAGATTGTGATCCTTGAGCAATGTTACTGAGAGATTTTTCAAGGTGAAAAACCCTAGGACCGCTGCTAAGGACATAACGAGTTTGCAGTTCAAGCCATACATCTCTAGCAGTGGTAAAAAAACAAAAGAGACTGGCGTATATCTTTACAAATAGAATTGAGAAGCCAGGAGAGTACCAAATTGTTAGCGCGTAAGCAGCACATGTACAAAGACGGATTACCAGATGCCGATTGTGCAGGAAGTGAGCCATCGACAAATCCAATCTTGTTCTTGACGCTGAGAGCCATAAGTACGGCCCGAGACCACGAGACGTAGTTCTCACCATTGAAGGAGTCGGCGACAATCAAGGCACCCGGATTATCGCTCGCATGCAGGTAAAATGGAGAAGCAGGATCATCGGAAGGGTTGATCATCGTCGCCATCGAGAGAATCGCAGAGATTCGACGAAAATAGCACAGATCTGATATATCTCCAAACAAAACTAGGGTTTCGCTTCCAGTGGGCGAAAAAATCGAGCAAAAAAACGTTCAGAAAAAGAAAATCAAGCGAAGAAAATCAAAAACATCGAGAGTAGCAGCGGAAGTAGGACGGAATAACACAGGATCGGCGAGATTTAGCCAGCGAATGATACCATATTGAACTCTGATGAACACAGAAAAGAGAGAGAGAAATAGAAGAGAGAAAAGAAAAAGACGCTTGAAATTTCTGAGAATGAAAAAGTGTGTACAATGTGTTATGTTCCCCTATTTATACTTAGGGTTAAAACACAAAAAGTGTTGAACATCAAATAACAATTTTAAGCTAAAAATACAATTTTACTTATCCTAATACAAAATATCTGATATACTAATAGTGGGTATTTAAAATAATATTAAAATAAAATAATTAAAAATTTGATGTGATAGTTAGTTAAAATAATGTGAGTGGATGAATAGTGAATTAAGGTTGATGTGGTGTGTACGAATGATTGATTGATATTATTTAATTATATTAATAATATGAATGATAATGGGGTTGAGTTAAAAAAATAGTTAAGTTAAAATATTGATTTTTTTTTAAAAAAATTCTTGTATACAAACATGTTCAATCCTCCATCATCCTAGTTTCTATCAACCTTGAGAACTTGACCCAAATGGAAAACCAAAATTTAATTAGTGTAAACATAAATGCCCAACTTATGCATATAGTAGCTAGTATGTATATCAACATTATTGGGGGGCAATAATTGAGGCCCCCACACGGGTTATTACTTTCTTTCTTCAGTTTGATGGGATGTGCTCTTAGCAATGGTACCATAAGAATTGTCAAGTTGGGTTTTTGATGCATCTGTGTACTCTCTTTGTACAAAGATAAACAAACATGTGACCCACTAAAAAATTTGCACTCATTAACAACACCTACTTCTTCAACTGCAATTGAAACTTTGATAGAAAATGTCTTCTTGGTTTTTGACACCCACTGCAAAAAAAAACTCTTACATTCCAACGGAAATTTTCCGTTGGAATTTTTTATATTTTCGTTGGAATAGTTATTCCAACGGATATTCCTACATATAAAAATCCGTTGGAAAAATAGCTGTTGGAATAGCAAATATCCAACGAAAAATCCTATAGAAATAAATTCATACAGCTATTCTAACGGAAAAAATTTGTTGGAATTCCTCAACTATCCAACACTTATTCCAACATAAAATTAAGTTTGTTGGAATATTCATTGAAATTTCAACAGAAATTTTTGCCGTTGAAAATTTTTGTTGAAAATGTAGTGTTTTTTTTTTGTAGTGACCCGCTCTCCCCTATCGTTGGTGAGGGTGAGGCAAGTTTAGTGATACACGAATAAGTAACTAAAACTTTCATGTTGGTGAGGCAAGTTTAGTGATACACCAATAAATAATTAAACTTTCACGAAGTTATAATTTTCTTACATCTCCCAAAGTGTAAGGCATTAACAAAATATGAGTTTCACGTAAGGAAAAAAAAAAATTAATAGTTTTGTACTATGTTTGGGTTGTTTACATCAAGAAAGTTATAGATTTTGTAAGAAACCGGGGAAAAAGGAAAGCCCATATGAAGCCCAAATGAGGTTCCATCCCAAAACCAATTGGTGAAAGGAGGAGTAGCCCATTAGACTTATAAGGTGGGTTTATTTTCTATGTGTGAACGATGTGGGACAACTCACAAGTGATATTCTAACACGCCCCCTCACTTGTGAGTCCTGATATCATGTCTCTAACCCAGGCACAAAGTGGGCTCTGATATCATGTCTCTAACCCAGACACAAAGTTGGTCGGGCTCTGATATCATGTCTCTAACCCAAGCACAAAGTGGGCTCTGATATCATGTCTCTAACCCAGACACAAAGTTGGTTGGAGATTGGTGGAAGGAGGAGTAGCCCATTAGACTTATAAGGTGGGTCTATTTTCTATGTATGAACGATGTAGGACAACTCACAAGTGATATTCTAACACGCCCCCTCACTTGTGAGTCCTGATATCACGTCTCTAACCCAGGCACAAAGTGGGCTCTGATATCATGTCTCTAACCCAGACACAAAGTTGGTCGGGCTCTGATACCATGTAAGAAACTGGGGGAAAAGGAAAGCCCATATGAAGCCCAAATTAGGTTCCATCCCAAAACCAATTGGTGAAAGGAGGAGTAGCCCATTAGACTTATAAGGTGGGTCTATTTTCTATGTGTGAACGATGTGGGACAACTCACAAGTGATATTCTAACAGATTTCAACCCCAACCCAAATATATTAATAGAAAAAGAGGCAATGTTATCTTCTATTAATATATAAAAAGACAATGATATTTACTTGAAATAGTAACTTGAAATCAGTAAAAAAAATATTTGGTTTCCGCCTAAAAATTCAGATTTACTAAATTGGGTTATTTTTTTGCCAAAACTTAAAAAATTCCACATAAATTAATGTAATTAATGTACATAATTATTTAGGTCAAATATTGGGGTTATTACCTTTATTAGTTGCGTTGTTTAAATTTTGGTGTATTATATATTGAAAAAAATAATGATATTTTTATTTAAAATTAAAAATAAAAAAAATAATTATTAATAAATTATGGGTCAATATTAACTTAGACGTAAACGAAATAGTCAATTATTTATAATTTAATTAATTACTCAACTACTTAATTTTTTTCTTTTGAACAGTTTATAAGAAAATAAATTTATTTTAATGGTAACTTTCTCAAAAACTTAGAATTTTGGGCGGCTTAATTCTTTAGCAAAAAATTCAAAAGTTTTGGCTATGATTTATATTTGGGAGGCTGAATTCTTTAGAAAAATATTCAAAAATTTTGGTTAGGATTTAGACTTTCAAAACGTGTGTATTTAGAATTCAAAATCCTAAATATTTCGTACGAAAAAAATCGGAACACATAGAATAAATTAAAACATTTTTTAATAGTGTTTATAAATCTCACACCTGTGTATAAATAATGATTTTAGAGGTCAATTTAATATTTGTGGATAAATAATGATTTATTTAAAAACATAAATGAAACACATAGCTAGTAATTTAATTAATAATTATATATTAGATAATATTTTTTATCTACGTTATCTAATCGAATATTTTAATATATAATCAATATAAAATTTTATTTTATTAATAATTTATATAACTAATTTATCTCATTAACAAACTTATCAAATTTTTTTAAATTAAAATGGTACAATTATTCGTACAGTTATAATTACCAAAATACTAATTATTTTATAATTTTTTAAATATAAATTTGAATTATCATGTCTATTACTTTAAATTAAATTCAAAATTATATTTTGAAATATATTAATAAACATTTATTATTTGTTTTTTCCTTATATGAAATAATTTAAATTTGGTTCTTAGATTTTTATATTAAAATATTAAATAAAAAGAATCCAAATAGGTTTTTTGAGTAAATTTCATCATATCTTAACTTTCATATTATTACATTCATAACAAACTAATTAATTATCTAATCATTTATAAGATATAATTAATATAATTTTTTAACTAACTAATTGTTTATCTAACCT
>CACSLK010027752.1:13089547-13104345 GCA_902706635.1 Striga hermonthica | reverse complement strand
TAAAATAAATTCAAGTGTTGAATTAATTCTCTTAAACAAGAAAAAGTTCTTGTTTTTGAACTTAATCATGAGAAAAAGATTTGATCTAAATTATCAAGAAGATTTATTCAAGTGTTGAATAATTTCTCAAATATTTCCTTATAAAATATATATATTCTATACTATTGAAAACCGATACTTTTCTACTAGCGAAGAAAGAGGCTATCGGAACCCGACTTCAAAAGGTGGATACGTTTAGAGGGAAGACAAGTGGATTCTTAAGCGAGTAACCACAAGCACAAGAAAGAAGTGAAGTGACGTTACCAATCCGGGAATCGATTCCCTCAATCTATCTTCGATTTTGAAGGAGTTCAAGATCAACGGTAATTTTAGATTTAAAATTATATTTCAAATCAAAATTAGTAAAAGTTACTAGATTTTAAATGATGCTTATTCGTTCTATCGTTATACTTATGTACGGAATAAGTATTTATGAGATAAATACTTATAAAATTTTTAAATTCCGCTGCGTTATTTGTTCCGTACGGGTATATCGAACCCAACAAAGCCCACATCGGATCGATGCTACTCGCGACCTTGGATTTTGTCGAACTCTCCAGCGGCGTGCCGTCCTTCGTACACCTAGGCCACCGCGAAACCCCCCATCTGGCCTCCACTGCTCGCGGTGCAGATCATCGCCTAGGGCTTCAACGTCGGCCGCCTCTGGTCGCGAAATCGAAAATCGGTCAAGGTCTCCTCGTCGAGCCTTCCCGTGTGGCCAGTGAATGAGTTGTCCGCCGACCAGATGCTCTCTCTGTTCTTCGTGCCGTTTAGAAGCGATGGGGACTGCTGCCTGTTAGAGATATGTTGTAAAAGCTATGTTTTGCAGATTCTATCAATTCCGTTTTGATCTGGCCATCATGTTTCAATCAAAGTACATATGTTTGCAGTTTATTTATTTATGCAAATCATACTCCTTGTCTTATATTGAGATAGTGTGGTTGGAAGTGTTTTGAACAGAAAGGTAACCTATCAGTTCCTTATAAGACTAAACTATTCGTTCACAGTCTAGACAGGCAGTGAGACCCCTCTTGGAAAAGACTGTAGTGTATTCTTGATTCAGTTGGTCTTTGACTGAAGAATTACACTAGCACTTATGATAAGTGTTGCACAGGACCGCGAAAGGATAAGATTATGAGACTCACTGATCGTTGTTGTAATCTAGACATTCGGTGATTGATGCGTTCTCTTAAGCTGTAAGATAATATAAAATAGGCATATATATTCACTTCTTATTTATTTGATTTATCAAGTGATTCCTATTTTTATTAGGATGACATACGAGGTACTTTGGTAAATAAGAATGATTATATGATGTGCTATTATAAATTATTTATGGTCACTATGTTCCAGTGCGCTGGATTGATGACGTCCTCGAAATGAGCTCGGGAATGTACATTATGTTAAAACGCTGCAGGTAGACGATTGTCTAATATAATGGCTAAGGATCTGAGTGGTACTAATTTCGGAAATGAATAAGAAGTTGATTAATTATTTTGTCAGTAATTTAATTAATCAACAGACGTTATATCTTAAACATAGGGAGGTAAATCGATCACTCAGATTAATATTATTTAATCATGGAGGCTTGAATTTATTGATAAATTATGAGCTAAATGGTAAGAGCAATAATATTACTCTAGTGGGATATTTTATTATTTAATTCCATTTAATAAGAAATTAATTTTATTCCATATTTATTATTCCATTAGGAAGGGAATATTCCTACTAGAATCTTGTCTAATGTTAGGAGACTTGAGAGTCTTCTAGAAGGTGATGAGTAGTATGAGAGTTCTATCCTAGATTGGATTAGTAGATGATGGAATGAGATTAGGGTTCCTTGGCCTAATGGGATAAGCTCATATTTAGCACCTCCTTAAAGTCTCTAATGGAGCCTATAAATACACCATGTCCCAACCTCTTGAATAGATGCTAGTGGCCGATTTTTCTCTCATACATACACGTGAGAAATAGCATCGTTCGAGAGTTAGGGAGATTCGATTAATCGCTCCACCAAGATTAATCGAAGTAGGTGTTTAGGTAATCCATTAGAAGGCTTTTAAGTACAATATATTCGAGAGTTTTCCACACATAAATTTTCAGGGCATATTCCTCAGCCGATCGCCGTCGTCGACAGCCGCCGGAAATCGCCACCGCCGCCCGAAGTCGCTGGAAGCCGCCCAGCCGCCCGCAGTTGCTAGCCAGCGGCATCAACCGTGCGCAACCAGATGTTTGTTATATTTTTGTGTGTTTTTATTGTGTTTTTACTTGCTTGAGTCGAGTGTTTTTTAAGTTCTGTTTGTGCGTCCCGGTCCATTTTGTGTTTGTTCTTTTTAGCTTTTCGTTTTTGAGTCGTTTTCGTATATTTCTCTATTTCTTTTCTACGTTTGGTGTTTTGTAGGTTCGGAAGGAAAGAATTGTCGTTTCGTGATATGTCGTCCCGAGTACGTAGTCGTGAATGTTCGTTGTTGAAATCGGAGTGTCGATTTATAGAGTCAAAGTTTCAAGGTGATCGGAGAATAGCGCGATGAGATGGAGCTTTAGAAGTCGAGCCATAGCCACCCGGTTGAAAACTCCAGACCCGGCTCTTAGCCTTGCAAATTCGCGCGCGCGAAGTCAATTCCCGCGACTTAAGCTCATTTCACGAGCCGGCAGCAAGAACAGAGACGGAAATCCGAGCCTGCGAAAAAAAGCTTTCTATCCCGCGAACAAGCTGCAGCCCGCGAGTTTCCCTCATCTGCTACCCGCGAGTTCCTAAGCTCATGCCCGCGAACACCTTTTCCAACCTGCGAGTTTCCCTCACCTGCTAAGCCGCGAGTTCCTGTCTTCGAGCCCGCATGCAAGCCGCGAGTTTCTGTCTTCGAGCCCGCGAATACCATGCAAGCCGCGAGTTCGAGCTTATCTGCGAGATCAAGCTGCGAAAATTAATGCTCTATCCTGCGAGTTGATGTACCTTGCGAGTGTCCTCTTTTTAATGTGCGTTTTTAGTGTATGTTTTGCCTATTAGTATAAATACATTTTATGCTTTGTATTTTGGGGATCCAACTTTCATTATATCATTTTTTTCTTTTTTGAACCTTAGCTTATGTTTTAAGTTTCTCTCTAGAGTAAGGCATGTATGGCTCTTATGATATTTTCCGGCGAGTTTTCCGATGACTTCTCTCTTATTCAAGTTCGTATCTTTTTGTTCTGATTTTGATCAAGCACGCATTAGAGGTGTAAGTACTTAACTTCAAGACTTAAAATCTCGATTTTTGCACCGCTTTACTATCTCATTAGTAGAAGTAATTAGGGCTTGATCGTTTTAGGGATTTTAATGGCTTGTTTAGTTTATTTTCGTTCTCTTTCCTTTTGTGAGCTCGTTTATTGTGCTTGGGATTAGTTGAAGTAAGGGTTGCTACTAGAAAAATCGTGACTTGTCTTTTGGCTCGGTTATTTTGTAGTAGGATTTCGGTTTGACTCTTAAGCATGCTAAATGAAGTTCGTTTCTCTTGTTTTCGCTTTTCTTGCTCGTGTTTTCATTCACCGGTTTAGAAGCTAGGGTTTCTAGTTTGATTGCTTGCCTAAGTGCTCGTTTACTCGCTTTCACTAGTCGTAATTAGTGTTAATCAACCTCAACCCAAATTGATTAGTATGTTTAGAACTTTATTTTCCATTTTTGTGATTTGAGCGATTGAATAGTAAGTAAAGCTCCGAATAGCCTTCCCTCGAGATCGACCCGAGTTGGGTAACTCGGTTATCCTTTACCCTCTGCAAAAATACTACAAACAAATGGCGCCGTTCCCGGGGAAGGCAAGTAGGACGCCTAATTTGCTATTTGATTGTTCCTTTTTCTCATGTTTCTTTCGATTCTTGTGATTTTTGCTTAATTTCCGTATTTCTCTTTATTTCTCTTGATTTTCTAGGTAATTTTTGTTTTAGCTTGTGTTTTCAATTTCGGTTTTTCCCTTGCTTTCCATTGGTGCGTTCACGGGTATAGTTTGTGGTTTTGTTTATGCGAGGTAAACGAGGGCGTAAACCCCGAGAGGAGCCACCGCCATTTGACCTCTTCGTTGAACTCAATATCGAAGAACCACAACTCGAGCCCGAAATCGAATCAATGGCGGGACAAGGAGAGCAATTGCCACCACCACCTCCCCCGAACATGAGATATTTTGCACGACCTATCATTGGAGACAACACTTCATGTCTCGTGCTCGGGGAGGCGGCTCGAAACTACGACCTTAAGATCATCCATCTAAACCAACTCCCGTCATTCTATGGCCTCGCCCAAGAGGATGCCCTCAATTTCATCTGAGACTTCTATGCAACCATAAACACATTCCCTCTCCAAGGCCTAACCGAGAACCAACTTCGAAAGAGATGCTTTTCTTACACGTTGAAGGATCGAGCCAAGACTTGGTTCATAACCTTGCTCCCGAATTCGCTCACAAATTGGGAAGCCGTTTATGAAAAGTTTATGGGAAAGTACTACTCACATCAAAAGACTACCGATCTCCGGACCCAAATCGCAAGCTTTAGCCAAAATGTCGGGGAGACCTTTCACGAGGCATGGGAGCGGTTCAAGGGATATCAACTTCAATGCCCCCATCATTACTTTTGCCTCGGGGTGCTAAATCAATTTTTCTACGATGGTCTCCACCAAACCTTCCAATATATGGTAGACCATGCGGCCGGAGGGGATATTGGGAGTCACACGGCCGAGGAGATCTATGAGCTTTACGAGATGTTGAGTGAGAATTCCCAACGGAAGAGCGTACGTAAGAGGACCCCCGTAAATGAAGCTACACCATTAACCGGGTCTTCAAACGACGTCGTGCTTGCCAAGCTAGCCTCGTTGGAGGAGGAACTTAAACAACTAAGATTGAGAGATGTGAAGTCCACTCAAGTCGTTATGGCCGAAGTGTGTGGTTGTTGCGGCGAGACGGGGCATGGAGGCCATGAGTGTCCACGCTATATGGAGTCGGCATATGATCCTAATCTTGAAGGAGTCCCCTACGATATCAACGCCATCCAAGGGTACGCCCCTCGTGTCAAAAATGATCCTTACTCGAACACCTACAACCCCGGGTGGCGAAATCACCCTAATTTCTCATGGCGGGACCCAAAAGCGGGGTATGCACCCCAACCGGCTCCACAACAAGCCTATTCCCAACCTCAATAATATGCACCACCCAACAACCGACCACCATTTCAACCGAGGCCCGAATTCCAAGGATATCAACTGAGGCTCGAGTTTCAAGGGTACCAACAAGGGCGTGGAGAATTTGTCCCGAGACAACCAATGCCACCTCCACCGGAGCCCGAGAAAGAAGTTAAGGCACCTACCTTGGACCCTCGAATCGATAATATTGAGAAGTACCTTTAAAGCCTCGCTTCAACCGTGTCCACCCTTCATGAAACGGTTAAGGGCGTACCTTCAATCCAAGCTTCTCTCAAGTGCCTTGAGACACAAATGGGGCAACTCGGGACGTCTATCGGTGAAATTCAAAGAAACAACAAGAAGGATATACTCCCGAGCCAAACCGAGCAAGCCCAAGCCGTGACAGTCTTACGAAGTGGTAAAGTGGTGGATAATCGAGTTGAGATGCCTAGTGATGTGATGGTTGAGGATGTTGATGGTAAGGATAATGAGGAGGAGTTGAATGTTATGATGGATTCCGGGAAGAACAAGAAGGTGATGATCGAGGAGGAACCGAAGGACAAATCCAAACCCGATAGCCTTGATACTTTGCACAAGTCGGCTACCCCATACCTCCCACTGGTTCCTTACCCGAGTAGACTCGAAGACACCAAGAGGAATCGACAATTCAAAGACCTATTCGACATGCTTTCCAAGGTAAATGTGAACCTTCTTCTACTTGATGTGATAAAGAATGTTCCGGCCTATGTTCAATTCTTTAAGGATTTGGCCTCGAAGAAAAGGAGGTTTGAGGATAATGAAAAGGTGATGATCTCCGAAGTCGCTTCCACCACGATTCCAAGGAAAGAATATGACCCCAGGGGTTTTGTGATCAAGATAACCCTCGGAAACGGGAAAGAGACGACTGGAATGCTTGATTTGGGAGACGAGATCAACCTTATGCCATACTCGATCTTTAAGCAATTGGAGTTGGGAGATCTCAAGCCTACGAGGATATGTTTGCAATTGGCGGATCGTACACTACGTTATCTGAATGGTGTTATTGAGGATATTTTATTCCGAGTTGGAAATTTGATTGTCCCAGCGGATTTCGTGGTACTTGATGTGGGAGAGGTCCTAAATACCGGGAATGAGCACACCATCTTGCTTGGCCGCCCATTTATGGCCACTACCAACACTCTCATCAATGTCAAAGACGGGCGAGTCACCTTATCGGCTCTCGGTGAAACGGTCACTTTTACAATGAGCGAGGCAAAGACAACACCGTCGTTCACCGAGAGTTGCTCATATGTAGATGTGATTGAGGCGGAGGTCTACAACCTTTTCCATGTCGATGTCTTTTGCGAGTGTGGAGTTCCCGATGGAGAGGAGTCGGAGAAGCTTGATCCCAAAGAAGAAGGTGTGGTGGATCTTATTGAGATATCCAAAGAACCCGAACCCCAGGAAATTTTTACCAAGCTTAAACCGTTACCATCACACCTAAAGTATGTTTTTCTTGAAGAAAACGAGACAAAACCCGCCATCATATACTCGGGACTTTCGAGCGAGGAGGAGAAATTACTTGTGGATGTCCTCATGGCGAACAAGGATGCTCTCGGGTGGAGTTTGAGTGATATCAAGGGGATAAGCCCGGCCACATGTATGCATCGAATTATTCTTGAGGATGAGTCAAAGCCTATCAGGGAGGGTCAAAGGCGATTGAATCCTACATTGATGGAGGTGGTAAAAGGGAGATTCTTAAATTGCTACAAGAGGGGATCATCTACGCCGTGGCGGTTAGTGAGTGGGTGAGCCCCGTGCACGTGGTCCCGAAGAAGAGTGGAATCGCGGTTGTGGAGAACAACAAGGGGGAGCTTGTACCGACGAGAGCGACTACGGGGTGGCACATGTGTATCAATTTCCGAAAGCTCAATGCCGCCACAAGGAAGGACCATTTCCCTTTGTCGTTTATTGATCAACTTCTCGATAAGCTAGCCGGCCACCCCTACTATTGTTTCCTAGATGGATTATCGGGGTACTACTAAATCCCGATTGCCTCGGAGGATCAACCAAAGACCACCTTCACATGCCCGTTTGGCACTTTTGCTTTCCGGAGGATGCCCTTTGGGCTTTGCAACGCTCCCGCCACTTTTCAAAGATGCATGTTTTCTATCTTTTCGGATATGATAGGGGAATTTATTGAGATATTTATGGACGATTTTTCCTTTTTGGTGATTCATTTCTTGATTGTCTTGATAAATTGAGCAAGGTGTTGAATAGATGCATTGAGAATCACTTAACTCTTAGTTGGGAAAAATCGCATTTCATGGTGCCTAGTGGTAATGTGCTTGGTCATGTCATTTCATCTAAAGGAATTGAGGTCGATAAAGCTAAAGTTGATGTGATTGAGCAACTTCCACCCCCTTTGAATGTTAAAGGTGTTCGTAGTTTTCTTGGGCATGCCGGTTTTTACCGGAGGTTTATCAAAGATTTTTTGAAAATAGCCAGACCATTGTGCGCCTTGCTTGCTCTTGACGTGCCTTTTGATTTTAACGATGAGTGCTTACGTGCCTTTAATGAATTGAAACAAAATTTAGTCACGGCACCAATTGTGATGCCCCCAAATTGGTCCCTACCTTTTGAAATTATGTGTGATGCTTCAAACTATGCGGTAGGGGCCGTTTTGGGGCAAAAGGTCGATAAACGGCATCACGTGATTACATATGCTAGCATGACATTAAATGATGCTCAAATCAATTACACCACGACCAAGAAAGAATTTTTAGCCATTGTCTTTGCCTTAGAAAAATTTCGTGCATATGTGGTTGGGTATAAAATTGTGGTATATAGTGATCATGCGGCATTAAGGCATTTGTTAGCTAAAGCTCAATCAAAATCGAGGTTGATTCGTTTGGTGTTATTATTGCAAGAATTTGATGTGGAAATCTTAGATAGGAAAGGGTGTGAAAACGTTGTTGCCGATCATTTATCTCGCCATACATTGCTTTCGAGTTCTTGTGATTTGCCCAATCTTGATGATTCATGCTTTTCTTGTTGATCGTGTGCCTTGGTATGCCGATATTGCTAATTACTTGGCTAGTGGTATTTTGAATGATGACTTATCCTTCCAAGAAATGAGGAGATTTATTTCAAAGTGTAGGTACTTTCTTTGGGAGGATCCGTACCTTTTCCATCTCGGGAAGGACGAGGTCGTTAGGCAGTGTGTACCCGAGAAGGAACAACACGATATCTTGACCGCTTGCCACTCGTCTAATTGTGGTGGCCATTTCGGTGGCCGGAAAACGGCATTCAAGGTGTTTCAAAGTGGATTCTATTGGCCCACGATCTTCAAAGACGCCCACGCCTTCTCGATTTCTTGCGATCGATGTCAACGCTCGGGGAATATTGGGAGGAGGAATGAGATGCCTCTTAACACGTTTCTTCCGGTTGAAATCTTTGACGTTTGAGAGATAGACTTCATGGGACCCTTCCCGAGTTCCCATGGGTTTGAGTATATTTTGGTGGGTGTTGAATATGTCTCGAAGTGGGTAGAAGCCATTCCGACTAGAACTTTTGACGGCAAGGTAGTGGTGAAATTCGTGCAAGACCATATCATCAACCGTTTCGGTTTCCCTCGAGCTATCATTAGCGATGGAGGTTCTCACTTTTGCAATCGGATTTTCAAGAAGCTTATGGAGAAAAATGGGATCGCCCACAAGGTTGCTACGCCTTATCATCCACAAACCTCCAGGCAAGTCGAAACGAGTAACAAGCAAATCAAAGCCATCCTAGAGCGAAGCGTGAATGCCTCTCGACGTGATTGGTCTCAAAAACTAGGAGATGCATTGTGGGCACATCGCACGGCCTACAAGGGTGTTCTAGGTATGAGTCCCTTTCGTTTGGTGTATGGAAAAGCTTGCCACTTGCCGGTGGAAGTCGAGCACAAAGCATATTGGGCTATCCGGACTATTAATTTCGAGCTCAGCTTAGCCGGGAAGGAGCGACATTGCAAATCGACGAGTTGGATGAGTTGCGAAATGAGTCGTATGAGAATGCCCGGATTTACAAAGACAAAGTCAAGAGGTGGCATGATTCGAAGATTCTAAGGAAGAAGCTCACGCCCGGGATGAAGGTACTTCGTTTTAACTCGAAACTTCGTTTATTTCCTGGCAAATTGAATTCAAGGTGGAGTGGCCCATTCGAAATTGAAGAGGTGTTTCCAACCGGAGTAGTTAAATTTTTTAACACAACCGATAAGACATCTTTTCAAGTGAATGGGCACCGGGTGAAACCGTATCTCGAGGGTGAAGCTAAGGCAATTCGAGTGCTCTTTTCCTGGATCGCGGAGCCAAATTATTCTTGAATTGATGGATACGTCGAGCTCACGATGTAAAACCGAGTGCTTCGTGGGAGGCAACCCACACGTTTTTCTTTTCCTTCATTCTTTTCCTTTGTCCCAAAAAGAAAATAAAAAAATAATAAAATAAATAAAAAAAAACAAGAGCTCGTGCCGACCTGCTTGGCAATACCGACTTGTTAGAGCCGAGCCAAACAAAAAAAAATGAGCGAACTCGAGTTTTTATTGTGTTTATGAGTTGAGTGTGATTGTTGAGTGAAAATTATCAAAATATGCCTAAGTGTTGAAATCCCAGAAATTAGAGGGCTCGAAATCCATTTTCGCTAGCTATGAAATTTTCGCTAGGTTCAATTTTTGGACAACAGCTAAAATTTGAGGGCTCTAAAATCAATTTCGCTGGTTTGGAAAAATTCGCAAGATAGAGTACCTGGACAGAGCAAATAATTCGAGGGCTCGAAAGTGAAGTTCGCAGGATAGCTAATTTTGCAGGATATTAAAGCTGCGGTCAACTTTGGTCAAAACCTTATCTTCAATTTTCCCTAAGCTCGTTTCTCTCTCTCTTCCCCAAGGAACCCGCAGCTCATCTCTCTCTCTCCCAAATCGACGCCATCCTCATCTCTCTCTGCTCCGACCATCGTCCCAATCCCCGGTGAACGTCGACCTCAACCGCGAGCTCTCTCCGACCTCCGACCGGCAACCCTCATCTTCCGGTGACGCTGTCCGCGACCTCCGAGCTGCGATTTCCGTCGGCGACCTTCGATTCTCAGCGACTCGAGCTTCTGGCGACCGAGCCATGCTCAGCCCCTCCAATCAACCACCGCGCCAGCACCTGCTACCACCGTGCAACCACGATCCGTCCAGCGACGCACCTCCACGCACAGTCCCGACGGCCCCATCCTGCGACTTCAAGTGCTTTTCAACCTGCGGCGAGCTCATAGCTCCATCCGGTGATTTCGAGCTCCCAGCACCTGAGCCCCGTCGACATCCAATCCCCCCGACCACCTCAGGCCCGACACCTTTTAAGCCCAGCCTCAGGCTCGACTACCGGGTACCTTTTGTTCCTTCCCGAGGTACTTTGGCTTGTCTATTATTGCTCGATTTATGTCGTTTATCGGTGGTGATGTGGAGATTGAGGGGTTGTGATTTTAATTAAATTTGGTGGTGTTTGGAAATCGGGACTTTGATTTGTGTTGGTCGGTGTTGATTGTAGTGAATCGGGAATTGCATTTGAATTTGATACTCTATTGTTGGACGTGCATATTGGATATTGTGTATTGTGTGGTTGGAGACGCGTCTTGCCGGACGTGTCAAATTTCTCTTTAGGTACATTCTTGGCTTGTGCTCCTTGCCGGCTTTCACTCGAACTATGCCTCCGAAAAAGACGACGTCGGCCTTGAAAAAGAAACAAACGGCTCCTAAATGAAAACGGGGCAAGGCTAACGAGGGGACATCGAGTGCCCCATTGGAGGAAGAAACGGAGCTCGTATTAACGGACGAACCGGACCCCGAATGGCCCGGACGTCGGGACTTTGTTGTTTCGGAAGTTCATGACATCACCGACCCCTTCCTAGTTGTTAGCGCCAAGAGACTGTGCTATTCAACAATCTACAAAACGAGAAGGTTCAACCCCCCCCTCTCCCCGATATGTTGATTACGATATCCTCTCGGATCTTAAAATTGTTGGGCGATTCAAACGACATTTGAAGAATCTTAACTTGTTAAAGTATGTGGGCTTTCGAATCGATGCGAACGTGACACTTTGTTGGAAGTTCTACACCACATTCCAACTTGAAGAGAAGGGTACTATTGTACGATGTCGTTTGAATAGCAAGCCGGTGGAAATTACTTTCGAGTTGATTAAGGAACTCTTTGGGTTTTCTTTGGAAGGGCCAACTTCCGTGCCAAAGGAGTTTGATACGGCGGCCGCTTGGTTGGAGATATCGGGGCTTCCATATTTGAAGTTCTTGGATTTTGCCACCGGGCATATCCAAGACCCCGCCCTAGCGGTCGTCCACAAATTCTCGTGCTACAACGTCTACGGCAAGAAGGATGCCCAAAAGGTAAGCTCGGATGATATATTTGTCCTTTGGTGTGCTTTGCATGGTAAACCCGTGAATTTATGTGGTTTCATTTGGAGGAAAATGGCCCAAGTTGCTAACTTCAAGCGCTTCAAGCCCATATTTGGCCACTTGATTTCGCTTCTCGGTATTCATTTCGATGCTCCGTTAAAGGGAGAGGTCATCAAAATACGGCCAATAACACTACGAGAGTTAAAGCAAGCGGACCTTGCATACAATCGCTACGACTTCAAACCTCATCACGACTGAAAGTGCGTTCAAGCTTATATCAAACGGGCGGAAATATACAACAAGGGCCCCATTGCTATCGCCGCCGAACAAATTGACCGGGAAGTACATCTTTCCTCTGGGCCCCACCAAGAAGCAACCGAGCAACAAGAGCTGACTGCCGATCAACTGCCTGATGTCCCCGAAGGCCAAACTAACTCTGAGGAGATACCTCATCCGGTAGAGCACCCCGGCACTTCCTCGATCCCTCCATGTCCCACACCTCCGACCGGCCCTTCCACGACCACCGGCTATGTCAATCATCCGTGGGCCGCGATAGCTTCTCAACTAGCGAGCCTTGATCTCCGATTGATTAATCGCTTAGATAGGATGTGGGGGCACATGCGCTCGATGGACAACTGTTTGGATGGGGTATGCACCGAGATTACTACGATAAAGGACCATATTGCCGCCTTGGATGCACGTCTTCAAGCTTTTGAGCAAGAAAGGGCCGTCGGGCCAAACCTTTCCGTTCTACCGGACGAGACACCAATGGATACACGATGATTATTCACCGTGTTGAGTACGCACTTCCTTTTCTCTATTTTCTCTTTCTCTTTGTTTTATGTGTCTTATTGTTTTGTGTGTTTCTCTTCTTTTTCGTCTTTTATCTTGTTTTGTTGCTCTTTTGCATGGTTATTGTATGATTAATTGCTCTTCTCGTATGCTTTTATGGGTACGCAATGGGGACATTGCTTTGTTTGAAGTGTGGGGGAGGATTTTTTGTTGATTATGCATTGATTATGTGGTGGAGCGGTTTTATCTTGTGCTTTTCTATTCTGAGTTTAGGTGTATTGAACCTGTTTTTGGTTTAGGGTTATTTTGTGTTCGTGTCAACTCTCCCGTATGAAGTTTTGAGTTTGGTCAATATGATTAGCTTTTTGATTGGATAAACGTGTTTATTTCATTTTGGAATGCCTTAGTTTATGCTTTACAAGGAGTTAAACCCCGGTTATTCTAAGTTGATTGAAGATTTGTTGTGGAACACATGATTGAGAGTTACGGTTTTGTTTTGTCCATGGTAAATATCGATTGATTACGCTTTGAACTTGTCTTCTTTGAGGATTCATATGTAGAAGCTCGTGTGAGTAGTTTATTCTCGTTACTTTCACGCAGCGAAGGTTTAAGTTGATTGCATATTGATGATATTCACGTCGTTGTGTTACTACCCCTAAAAAAAAGAACATGTGAGTTCGCGGGGAAGTACGGATTAGGCTCCTCTTATTCCAAGCCACCTCGTGGATTGGGATAATGAGCCTGGGAAACCGGTTTAGGAAACTCGAGGAAACCCTTCGAGGTTAAACCTAGATCATCTCGTCTTCGTGAGAGTCGAAAGGATTAGGCTCCTCTTGGCTCGGTTAGTCTTCTTGATAAACCGGGTTAAGGAGTGCGGGAAACCGGCCTAGGAAACTCGGGGACACACCACGAGGATAAACCTAGGTAATAATTGTCCTAACGGCTCTCATTTGGAAAAATAAGCTCATATATATAAAAAAAAAAAAGAAAAAAAAAAGAAAAAGAAAAAATTATATATATAAGTATGAATAAAAAGGGGGAAAAACATGTTTTTTTTTACGCCTTTGATCTTATGGTTCATTTGTTGAGTTGGCATGATTGTCCTTAGATCTTGTTGAAAATGTGTTTAATTGTTTTTGGAACCGAGAGTATTCTTATATAGCATGAGTAGTTTTGTAAAAGATGACTTGTGACGAGTTGATCATATGTGGATGAACCTTGGACGTGTGTTTATTTTTGTATGATTCGAGATTGTGGGGTACATATTTACAAATTGAATATCGACTATATGGATACCGGCGTGAAATGAGTTTTGCATGTTTTGAGACGTGATATATGAATGGACAAATTTATTTTCTCTAAGGGTTAATGATAGTGTTTGCTTGAGGACAAGCAAAGAACTAAGTGTGGGGGAGTTGTTTGTTATGTTTTTGTGTGTTTTTAGTGTGTTTTTACTTGCTTGAGTCGAGTGTTTTTTAAGTTTCGTTTGTGCGTCCCAGTCCATTTTTTGTTCGTTTTTATTAGCTTTTCGTTTTTGAGTCGTTTTCGTATATTTCTCTATTTCTTTTGAGCGATTTGGTGTTTTGTAGGTTCGGAAGGAAAGAATTGTCGTTCCATGATATGCCGTCCCGAGTGCTTAGTCATGAATGTTCGTTGTTGAAATTGGAGTGTCGATTTATAGAGTCAAAGTTTCAAGGTGATCGGAGAATAACGAATTGAGATGGAGCTTTAGAAGTCGAGCCATAGACACCCGGTTGAAAACTCCAGACCCGGCTCTTAGCCTTGAAAATTCGCGCGCGCAAAGTCAATTCCCGCGACTTAAGCTCATTTCGCGAGCTGGCAGCAAGAACAGAGACGGAAATCCGAGCCTGTGAAAAAAAGCTTTCTATCCCGCGAACAAGCTGCAGCCCGCGAGTTTCCCTCATCTGCTACCCGCGAGTTTCCCTCATCTGCTACCCGCGAGTTCCTAAGCTCATGCCCGCGAACACCTTCCAACCTGAGAGTTTCCCTCACCTGCTAAGCCGCGAGTTCCTGTCTTCGAGCCCGCATGCAAGCCGCGAGTTCCTGTCTTCGAGCCCGCGAATACCATGCAAGTCGCGAGTTTGAGCATATCTGCGAGATCAAGCTGCGAAAATTAATGCTTTATCCTGCGATTTGATGTACCTTGCGAGTGTCCTCTTTTTAATGTGCATTTTTAGTGTGTGTTTTGCCTATTAGTATAAATACACTTTATGCTTTGTATTTTGGGGATCCAACTTTCATTATATCATTTTTCCTTTTTTGAACCTTAGCTTTTGTTTTAAGTTTCTCTCTAGAGTAAGGCATGTAAGGTTCTTATGATATTTTCCGGCGAGTTTTCCGGTGACTTCTCTTTTATTCAAGTTCGTATCTTTTTGTTCCAATTTCGATCAAGCACGCA
>CACSLK010027752.1:13059483-13074352 GCA_902706635.1 Striga hermonthica | reverse complement strand
GCCGCCGACGGCTACGTACCGTCCCTCGGCCGATCTTACATATTATCCGACAACTACCGAACACCTCAGCATGAATATTAAACTGAAGCTATTTAAGGACTAATCACACGGACAGTTACGCTAAATACTGAAAGTAACAAGCCTCAGCCCTTGGCTACCCGAAGCTACGCGCGATAGGCGCGGGGGCGCCGGCTGGGGCCATTTCATCGGCTTTTCTTCATTTTTACACAGCTATCTGATCATACTGGACTTAAAACGAACTAAACTGATCATTTAAAGAATTATAACTCGAGAGTTGCCGATGAAAACTGAAAATTGTTCGGCGGTAACCTCACTTAGGCGTGCTCGGACTTAAGCGTAATTAAATCTGAAATTCCGGCAATTTATCCGAACACTTCGACTTAACATGACCTTATGAATCTGAATATTAACTGAAAAAGAGATTACCTCCTATAACGCTCGACGGGATTGGAAGAATTATGGCGTGCTCTTCTTCACTCACGGCTCCGTGCGGTAGCGCCTTGCTGGCCGTGCGATTGCTATGCGCTAGTGATAGGATTTAAGGAAATTTGCTGGACTTAAGAGCTGCTGAGGGAATATGTTTATATGCTGATGGTTTCTAAGGAAAAGTGGCAAAAATTTTCCCAAGTGAAGTACTTAAATAGGGGTACGGCCGTGGGGTTGATGAAGTGGCCATGGCGTGGCCCTTCTCTCCTTAATACACTTGCAAAGATTACATGAGTTCTAAGATGACTAATCACCTTCATTGTCTAGCAAGTGTTACAATATGATTGGCTAAAAAGACTTCCTAGGGCTTAAGAAACACTTACGGCCCTTAGTTAAATTTTTTGGAAAATTGCATCTTAACCTTACGGCAATTTAGGGCTTAGACTAATTAATTTGTGATTAATATTAATTAATCACTTATCTTATGTTTAATTATTCAATTAAACATAGTACTTAATTACCAAAATTATTTCGAACGTAAACGGTACGTCGAAAATAGATTTCGGTAATCCGACTGAACTTAATTAATTCCGAAGATAATAAACGATAACGTTACTATATCGGAATTAAACGTAATTTATACTGATAATATCTCGGGATATTACATCACCAATGTGTGCATGCCACATAAGTGGTGGGCATATTAACATGTGCTCACCGTGGGTAGGGGAGCATTATTCAATGAAATAACTTATACTTTAATATTAAATAAAAGGCCATTTAGCTAAAAGTAACAGAAAATTATTTTTTTTTTTTTTTTTTTTTTTTTTCTATGTACCTATCATAACATAATTGGAGCAAGTGCATACGTTTTTATTTTAAAAACTTGTCCTTATATTTTTTTTTTCTCAGAACGATAGATACTATTACTTAAAATAAAAGTACAAGCGGGTTGGTCAACTAGCTAAACGTACTTCTACAACGAAGACGTGGAGGAGCACTCGAGTATCCTAAACAAACACTAAAGAAACCGATAATGTGATTTTCTGTGTGACTTCTAACATAATGTGATCTTCTGCTTGAATATAATTTATATCATTACACAGATTCGTTATTATATTTGTTGATCCAATTTTTTTGCCGATCAGAGGTAGCTTGTGGTCTCGGCTGACCTTGATTGTTTATATCGACCTGTGGAGGAGGTTTGCTTTGTGGGTTGGGCCCCCGGGTGTGTAATAACAACTCGATTAGGCGATAGACATGTTGGGCGATTAAGATCATGTATAATTTGTGATCATCAATTATGTGACGATCACCAAGTTGACTGATTTCAAGACTTAGAGCAATAAATCCCCATTCAAGCTAAGGTGCATAGGGTGGTGTCACTTGTATATATGAAAACTCTTTTTTTTTATGATGGGATGACTTGGGTGGTGGCCTCAACTATATCAGTTTGGCGTTCAGATGAGGGGAGATCGTCAATCTTCCTCAAGACTCAATGGACTGACTTCGGCTGATTGGAGGATCGATAGACCTAACATCTTGTCTTGGGTTGTCTGCGAGATGGTCTGCACGCCTTATGGACCATATGTTGAGGGATTGGTGTAGGCCTAGTTACGCGTATGGGCTTCACTCTTGGTGGCTCGCGCCTTTATAAAATTTTGGATGCAACAACATCAAATTAATCTATAAATATATGTATATATAATTGCTAACGAATCATTAAATAAAACTTAATAATAAATTTACCTATGTGGCATTTTTCCTCCAATAAACAATACAATCCATTATTATTATTACTATTATTTTTATATTAATTCACCTTATCCCATTAATGATAAAATATTTTCTTACACTTTTTTTAATTAATTAATTAATTAAGACAAAAATCGTTACATTTTTATTAATTGAGTAGTAGTTATATTTTTTTATTGTATCATAATAGTATTACTAAAAGCAATATTTATACTTTACACTAAATGATATATGTAGTTACATAAACATAAAAAAATATATTGTAAAACTTTTTATTCAATTTATTTATTCTAAAATCCATATTATATTTTTTATCTCATTAAGTGATTTTTTTTAAAGAAATCTAATTTATTTTAATGTCATAGTAAGATTCATCAAAATGCATAAGCAATTGTTATAGTAAATTTAATATTTTTTAGCTAATTAACTGGTCATGATCCCTCAAAATTACAATAATTATATTATTTGCTTCATTTTATGCAGTCAATATAGTGATTCATATACAATCAAATCGTTATATGCTATTAACCAATGATCAAATTTTAAAACATAATATCATTATCTAACTTATAATTATAATATTATATACAAAAATGTAACTTATAATACTTTATGTTTAAAATATAATACAATTATCTAACTTACAATTTTAATATTATATGCATAAAAATAATTTGTAATGCTTTATTTACCTTTGTGCAAATGCATAAGGTCGAATACTTGTTATGCAAAATAGATTGAACTTATATCGTACTCATTAATATTCAGTTATATGATTATAAACCGAGCAAATTTCGTGATTCAATTCGTCCAACATAAATTGCAATACGAAATTTAATTAATCTATATCTATATCTATATCTATATAATAAGAATAACTATTTACTAAAAATAGTAGTAAAAAATTTTAAGAGCATTTAATGCATACTTTATTTGAAAACTTTTTAAATATATGCATTAATTGCTTCTATATACACTTTTCAAATAAAATCAAATCAGGTATCGTCAAAAATATAATTTTCTTAATTAATTTTATTAATATATGCATTAATGTCATTGATATTCATTACAATTAATTACAAGATTGATATTTCGTAATTCATGTTGATAATATTTTGATCAAGAAAAATATTACAACATATTTTAAGTTCTAACCATAATATTAATTTTTTTCACAAGTATTCACTTTTTATTTGTATATTATTGGCAACCATAATTATTTTTTTATTTTGTTTTCTTTTTATAATGAAATTATTGTAAAATATATTTTCATTGTAGAGTATGCTAAATCTATAAATCCTTATACATTTCGTAAATCAAAGATGTTTAATTATATACAAAATTAAACTTGAAAAAATCATGTGTGCATATTTTGTAAAATATTTATACACTATTTAATTTTATTTTTTACATATTTTAAATTGATTACATAAATAAATAATGCTAACGTGCGTTAAATATTTTTCATTGTATAACATAAAAAGAAAAAGAAGTCATACAACTTCTATAACATTTTATAAATAAAAATGACATTATATGACAACAAAGTTTATAATAAAATATCATTAAGTATTATACGGTGAACAATAATAAGTAAAACTATTATTTTCCCTTATATAAGGGAATAAATATATATACTAAATTAAATTCATATTAGTATAAATGTATTAGTGAGATAATATATTAGTTATTTTCCAAGTTAGCCCTAACATGCTCGTATTTAATGTTTTGGCTACAAAAAAAACACTGATTAAAAGAGGTGGAAAATAGATCATAACCCTATTATATTTTAGATCTAATACAAATTAAAATAGGTGAAAAATAGATGATAACTCTATTGCTTTTTGAACTTTAACGAACATAGCCTGTGAAAATAACTTATTAAATATATTTGTCTCGTGCATCGCACGGGATATGTACTAGTAGATGTTAAAGGTAACGTGATTTTTATTTGTGTAATTGAATTGCACGTATATTGTCTTAACTAGTACAACACTCGTGTATTACACGGGTGCTTGTTAAAAAATTATTCTTAAATTTTAAAATTAATGAGAAAACTATATTAAACTTAGTTTTCTTTTTTTTTTAAAAAAAAATATATTACTATATATTTTTATATTTTAGAATGATATGTGTTACTCGGTTTTGCTATGGAGCCAACAGTTGGCTTCATAGTGGGGCCAGCCTTCTATATACAACAAATAAACTTACCATATTAATAAAATTATATTAATGTTATTTAAGTAATTATAGAATGTGGTAGGTTTATTTGTTGTATATAGAAGGTTGGCTCCACTATGGAGCCAACTGTTGGCTCCATAGCAAAACTGATGTGTTACTTATAACTTACATGTGTTATATTATATTAGTTTTTATAACTTATATCATATAACTACTTGAAATATATTACTATATATTTTAGAATGATATGTGTTATATTATATTTGTTTTTGAAACTTATATCATATAACTACTCGAAATATAAACATATTAGTTGATAAATAATTTTATTTTTCTAATTAATATTAAAAATAATTTTATTATTGTTATAAAGATAAATATAAATTATTTTTTTATACAAACAATATGGATGTTAAATCGAAGATCATCAAAAGTAGATTAATTTGATATATTACATATGTAAAACTGATATAAAATACAAAAGTTATTAGCTTTTAATATATATACAATTCAATAGTTATAATAAGGAATGATATTAAAATGCAATTAATACATGTAACATGATCATAAATAATCAACATATTTATGGTAATCCGAACCTAATTACTTTTGGTTTGGAATTAAATTAAAATTTACCCAAGCCTAATAACGAAGCATGTAATTTTGCCACATAGGATTCTGAAGCACCAGAAGCAGCCACGTAGGCTCAGCGCGTTCTGGATTAATATATAGGGGGATTTAATAAATGTGAACTACATTTTTCTACGTACGTAGTTGATAATAATTAAATAACTAGTGCATGGCCTGTGCGATGCACGATAAAACAATATTACAATTGTGTTATAAATTAAATATACAAATAAACTAATCAAGATTTACCTGTTTATTGTGTCTTTGTGCTTCTTTTTATGTGTTTTATGTGTGTAGTTGAGTCGGTTTTAGGTTGGTTTACTTGTCTAACCGGTTCATTTTAGTTGATTCCGTGTGTTTTCATTTTCTCTTTGGTGTTTGTATTTTGGCGTACTTTCTCGTGTCTTTGGTGCAATTTTTAGGTCCATTTTGGAAGATGAAAGAGAGGAATCGAGCCAAGTTCCGAGAGCATGAACCATTCCGAGAACCCCCGAGCCATTATCGAGTCATTACTGTGCAAGAGATCCGGAAGTCTAGTTCGTCTAGCGAACGTGTTCGCCGCATAGCGAGTGCGCACAAGACCCACAAGACCAATTCGCCTAGCGAATGCGTTCGCCGCCTAGCGAGTGTGCACAAGATCACAAGACCAGTTCGCCTAGCGAACGCGTTCGCCCCCTAGCGAGTGTGCACAAGACCACAAGACCAGTTCGCCTAGCGAACTAGTTCGCTACCTAGCGAGTGCTAAATTGTTAAATGTGTGTGTTTTAGTGTGTGTTTGTGGTGTAGCTATATAAAGACATTATGCTTTGTATTTTTTGGAGACAACCCTCATTTCCTAACTTTTAAGTTGGGAATTCCTCTCTATTTTCCTTTTTCCTTTTTTTTTTATATTTTGGTTTGGAGCATATGAATCAAGTTTACCGGCGAATTTCCGGCGACATTGTTTCGAGTAAAGTTTCGAGCTTTTGACTCCGTTTCTCCTTTCAAGTGCGTGTAAGAGTGGGTACTTAGTCTTAAGCCTCATTACTTCGTATATCTTTGTTTGCTTTTGTGAAAATCGATATTGTGCTTGTGTTGCTTGGAGGAAAAGATCGAATCTTTAGATCGTGAATGCTTGACTAAGTGTGATTAGGAGTTGAATGCTTGCTCGTCTTGTGCTAGAGTTTGGTTTAGCTACCTAGAGTTTTAGCTAGCATGACAATGTTCGGTTATTTGTGTGCGATTGATCATAGAGACTTCGGCGAACCAAAATCCCTCTTTCCCCCTTGATTTCTCTCATCTTTTTGCGTGCTTAGTTAATTGCTTTCAATGCTCTTAATTTCGTAGATTAATCTAGTTTAAATTCAAACCCTCAAATTGTGAGTAGAATGTTTAGGACCTTTTCGGTTGTGTGACTTGGACGACTAGGTAGTGAACGAAGCTCCGAAGAGCCTTCCTTTGAGAACGACCCGAGTCGGGTAACTCGTTTACCACATGCCCAAAAATATTACAAACATTACCCATCGTTTTTAAATTAAACCTTGTTGGACACAGTCCGACCGAATGGATCGAGAACCGGTTTATAATCAATCTAGTTCACTTGAATAAAATATTTGCTATTGAATCCGTCAACACCAGTCTGTTGAACTGGTTGGGTCGGTATGATTTTCTAAATAAATTTGGCTATATTAAAATAATTTTAAATAAAATTACATGTTTAAATAAAATAGAGATTTATAAATTATATATCGATTAATTAAATATTTAAATTGTTTATCATTTTATTCAAATTATTACAAAAATAATATATATATATATATATTTAAGCGTATTTTTAAATAAAAAAATTAAAATATACGATTTTTATAAATTAAATTGTATGATTATATTAAATCGTATTTATAAATTAAATTGTATGATTTTTACAGAAAAAAATAAGAAAAATAATAAAACTACTATTTATGGGGTGCATTAAATGCTGGCCTATTTTTTTGCTACTAATTTTAGTAAATATGATGACTCTCTATATAAGTATAGATTAAACTGTATGATTTTCAAAGAAAAAATAAGAAAAATAATAAAACTACTATTTATGGGCTGCATTAAATGCTGACCTATTTTTTTGCTACTAATTTTAGTAAATATGATGGCTCTTTATATAAGTATAGATGCAGTAACTTTTATATTATTCACAAGACATGTACACATATATATAGGAACATAATGAGCCTAAACCTAATCCTACAAGATATATACAAAATATATTCTAACCATATATACCAAATATATTCTAACAGAAACAATTGTTGTGATAAGAGATCTTTATTTTGCTTGAGATTTATAACTTAAAACTAAGTAAATATTGCTTCACTCGCTAAATAAGATCTTTAAATTAAATTGAGTTTCTTAAAGATGAGACCATGATGAATGGAGATTGATGTGAAATTCTTTTTGAACTTAAAAACATTTAAAGGGGAGATCGGTAAGCACTCAAAATTAATTAAAAAATCGGTCTAAATTGATTCGCTGAATTATTTTGAATAAAGTTGATTAAGTAAGATAAGAGAAATCGTAATTAAATATATTTAAAATTTAATTGTTAAAGATGTAATGTAAAAGTAGAGAAGAAATTATGGAAGAGATAGGTAATTAATAAAAAAAAACATGTCAATGAATGCATAGTGAATTAAAATTGATGTAATATTGATAAAATAATGATTGATATTATTTATTTAAGGGTTAATTGCATAAAAAATCACCACATTTTGTTTAATTGCAAATAAAACTCAACCTTTTCAATGTGACAAAAAATACCTAACTTTTATTAAGTGTTGCAATTTTGTCTCGTCCGCCGGACCGCCGCCGCCAACTTTGCCGGATATTGAAAATTTTTATATGATCTTGTAGCTCTCCTCCGTGCCAACAACATATCCGAGTTTCACGAAAAAATTTTGACGACATGACGTCCAATTTTTCGGTCAAAGGTCGTAAAAAATTTGGATCTACGACCTTTGACCGGAAAAGTGGACGTCTTATCGTCGAAATTTTTTCGTGAAACATGGATATGTTGTCGACACGGAAGAGAGCTACAAGATCATATAAAAATTTTCAATATCCGGCGAAGTTGACGGCGACGGGTGGTGGTTGGCGTCGGCGGTCCGGCGGACGAGACAAAATTGCAACACTTAATAAAAGTTAGGTATTTTTTTGCCAAATTAAAAAGTTGAATTTTATTTGCAATTAAACAAAATGTGGTGGTTTTTTATGTAATTAACCCTTTATTTAATTATATTAAAACGATAAAAAAAAATAGTTCAAACATTGGTAGTTGATCAATGAAACCGATAAAAGGTTGACAGATTGGCTAACAAAAAATATAGTGGCTTGTAATAAGGTCATGTTACATTGTGTATTATTATATCAATAGTGATGACATTATCTAAACGTCAAAAGCAACATTCTCTACTTTTATCTTATTGTTTTATAGCTTTATCAGTATAAGTTTTTTAATTAACACACGTATAATATAATATGTTGTCTAAAATAAAATATTAATTATATCTGCCTTTATAAACCGAAGTTAAGTTATCAAACAATTCTGACTGAATAAAAAAGTCATGGATTAAATTAATTTATCTTTCATATCTATCTATAGATATATAATAAGAACTAGTGTGTGGCCCGTGCAATGCACGGGAAAACAATATTACGTTTGTGTTATAAATTAAATATAAAAATAAATTAATTAAGATTTACCCATTGTTTTAAAATTAAACTTGTTGGACACAGTTTGACTTGATGGACCGAGAACCAGTTTATAATCAGTCTAGTTCACATGAATAAATATTTGCTATTGAATCGGTCAACACCAGTCGGTTGAACTTGTAGGATCGACACGATTTTCTAAATAAATTTTGCTATATTTAAAATTATTTTAAATAAAATTACATATTTAAATAAAATAGAGATTTATAAATTGTTTATCAATTAATTTAAACATTTAAATTTTTAAATTGTTTAGATATTTAAGTAATACATTTGATTCAAAATTTATTACAAAAAGTATCATATATATATATATATATTAAAGCGTATTTTTTAAGAAAAAAATAAAATTGAATGATTTGTATTATTATATTAAAGTGTATTAATAAATTAAATTGTATGATTTTTATATAAAAAAAATAAGAAAAATAATAAAACTAATATTTATTGGTAGCATTAAATGCTGACCTATCTTTTTGCTACTAACTAGTGTGTATCCCGTGCGATGCACGGCGGACTTGTTTCTTAAAATATCTTTTAAAACTTTATTTTAAGAATATGTTAGCTTGATAACAGTTTATATTAATAAATATTATTTTAACATCTATATTTATTTTTTGATATAGACAAAATAATATTTTTACTTATTTATGTTCATTATAAAACTTCACTATTATTTTTTTAAGAAAATTTATTGTTGTATAAAGTCATTATTATTATTATTATTTATAACATTTATAAAAGTTTAACTCTATATATATATATATATAATGATAAATACTTAATATACTTTAATATTATTTAGTTATGTAAATAATTTAAAAATATTTAAACAAATTCAAAATAAATATTGTGTACATATGTGCATTCTATTCATTTTTAAAATTTGTTTTATTTCATAATAATATTTATTTGGTTATTATTAATAACTTATCTATAGATATATTTTTGTAAAGCATGATATGTAATCATAAAGGTTTTAGATAAAAAGTATATATTTTATTGTTAAATCTATTGTGCACAAAATAAAAATGTGAAGGATTGATATTTTATTTTATTATAATTACTTATACATAGATTAAAATTTTTTTAGGAATGTTTGAAAACTTAACTAACTGACAAAATATTTGATTTCAAAACAATATACATATTATAATCAATGTTTTAAATACCGTACCGTACTGGCCGATATTACCGGTAATACCAGATACCTGTGGTCCGACCGGTACGGTTACTCTCTAAATACCGTTTTTACCAAAATATCGGTTCATACCGGTTTCATACCAGAAAATACCAGTTTTATCGGCCAAAATACTGGTCAAGTGTACCGGTTTATGCCCTTTTTTTTAAAAAAAAAAAAATTAATATATTTTCATTATTTTATTATTTAAATTGAAAGTTTAACACTTTATTTTAATATGTTTACATTGTTATTAGATGTTAATTAATTTTAATATTAATTAAAGCTAATTTTGTACATTATTTATATTGTAATAACAAATTAATTAATATTTATTAATACCGGTAAAATAGACGGTAAAACTGGTCGAACCGGTTGAACCGCGTACCGTTGGCTCGTCCGGTATAATGACCGATACGGTATTTAAAACCCTGATTATAATCATATAATTTATTTGCTACGTTTATGTTATACTATAACTTTAGATTCTTTCTTTTATATTTAATTATTAAAGTGATTCCAAATTTTTGGAAAGATTGATGAATATTTTATGTTGTATATAATAAATGTTAGAATGGAAATAGTAACAATTTTTCCAACATCTTAAGAAAATGAAATTTAAAAGTAAAAAAAAAATAAAGAAAAGAAAAAGTCGTAATATTAGAAAAAAGAAAAAAGAATATAGGAAAGAAAAAAATTATCATGCTTCATAGGAAGATTTTATAGTATAATACTCAAATATTTTATTTTACTTTTTTCATTGTTTGTGTTCTAAATATCTATTGAAGGATATTAAAATCAAAACATAACAATACCCACAAAAAAGAAACAAATTGTTTTTAAAAAGAAACAGGGATAGAATTGAGATAAATATGGACATCAAGATAAGATTGAATGTATATATATTAGAAATATAATTGATATTTGTTTCAATAATTCTAAATAATTCAAAAAAATCATGGGCGGGAAAAACATAAAAAAATTTAAAAAGCAATTCCGTTAGTAGTAAAAATCGAAAATATGAGCAAGAATCTTCATGTTTTTTTAGGTATTTTCTTATTCCTATTATATAGTAATAGATATAAAAAATACATATAATAATAAATTTAATTTTATATTTTTAAGGATGTGAGTATATAATATAAAAATATTTTTATATGCTTAAATATCTTATGCTAAAAGAGTATAAGTTTATTTTATGTTTACAATCACAATGTTAATTGTTTAACTATATATTATTAAATTACGTATATAAGAATATAAAATGTAGCAACATGGATGGTCATATACAAAACACATGCAAATTATAGTATAAGAAAATATTATTAAATCAATTAGGTTATAGAATATATATATAATAGTATCTAAATGATCTATTTACATATTTAAGATAAGGAAATAATCCCACAAAATCTGAACAATTCCATTCAAAAATTGCATGGGAGAAATAATTCAAACATATTGCATGGGCGGGAAAAAACAAAAATCTTGAAGGAAATGAAACACAAGTGGGAATCTGAAGCGGGAAAATGAAACAATTATTTTCGAGTTTTTCAAACATTTTTCCTTAGCTCTTTTATATAGTAATAGATTTTAGTAAATAGGAAGACTTTTTATATAAGTATAGATAACCATTTACTACAACTAGTAGTCATTTTTTTTTTGAAGCATTTAATGCATAACTTTTTTGAAAACTTTTTAGGACAAAGTCCACTTTTGGTCCTCTATGTTTAGGGGGTATCCAGACTGAGTCTCCATTATTTTTTGCTGCTCAATTTTAGTCCTTAAAACAAAAAAATGTAGTCCCTATTATGTTTTGGTGCCCAATTTTAGTCCTTAAAACAAAAAATGTAGTCTCTATTATGTTTTGGTGCCCAATTTTAGTCCTTAAAACAAAAAATGTAGTCCCTATTATGTTTTCGTGCCCAAATTTTAGTCCTTAAAACAAAAAAATGTAGTCCCTATTATGTTTTGGTGCCCAATTTTAGTCCTTAAAACAAAAAATGTAGTCTCTATTATGTTTTGGTGCCTAATTTTAGTCCTTAAAACAAAAAATGTAGTCCCTATTATGTTTTCGTGCCCAAATTTTAGTCCTTAAAACAAATAAATATAGTCCCTATTATTTTTGGGTGCCCAATTTTAGTCCTAAATAAAAAATGTAGTCCATATTATGTTTTGGTGCCCAATTTTAGTCCTAAGAACCAAAAAGTGTAGTCCCTTAACCTCAATTTATGTGAATTAACGGTCCATTTTTGTTAATAACAGCAAAGTAGTTGTGTAAAATAATTTAAAACATCGAAAAGATGTAATCAAATTTCAAAGGAACAAATTATTGAGGCACTGGCCATGGACAAAATTGTCATTTACGCAAACCACCTCTCGAACGAGTTCTTCAAGCAGTTCCCCAACTGCCGGACGTACGACGACCCAGGAGGCTCGTCAGGGAAATGCGCAAGGCACTAGAAAATGAGCCGGACCAACTCACGGACGAGTGGATGGATTGTTGTGTGCAGGGTATGTAATATAAATATATAATTTTATTATTTAATATTTAATAATTAATAATTATGCAATGAATGTATCATGATTTTTATAATCAGGTCAATAATTTGTTCCTTTGAAATTTGATTACATCTTTTCGATGTTTTAAATTATTTTACACAACTACTTTGATGTTATTAACAAAAATGGACCGTTAATTCACATAAATTGAGGTTAAGTGACTACATTTTTTAGTTTTTAGGACTAAAATTGGGCACCAAAACATAATATGGACTATATTTTTTTATTTTTAGGACTAAAATTGGGCACCCAAACATAATAGGGACTATATTTATTTGTTTTAAGGACTAAAATTGGGCACGAAAACATAATAGGGACTACATTTTTTGTTTTAAGGACTAAAATTGGACACCAAAACATAATAGGGACTACATTTTTTGTTTTAAGGACTAAAATTGGGCACCAAAACATAATAGGGACTACATTTTTTTGTTTTAAGGACTAAAATTGGGCAGCAAAAAATAATGGGGACTCAGTGTGGATACCCCCTAAACATGGAGGACCAAAAGTGGACTTTGTCCAACTTTTTAATATATGCATTACTTGTTTATATATACACGTTTTCAATAAGATTAAATCAGATATGATAAAAAATATTGTTTTCTTAAATAATTTTATTTATATCTGTAATAATTTTATTGATATTCATTATAATAAATTACATTTAATTTTTCGTGATTCATGTTGATAATATTTTGGTGAAGATAAATATTACAACATATTTTATGTTCTAACCATAATATTTTCACAAATATTCACCTTTTATCCAAAAATATTTATAGAAAATCGTGACAGGTTAGGTAGAATTTTTTCTTCCAATTAATCAGTCGAAATCAAGTTTGTGAATTAATCTTTGTCAATATAATTTTTTTAGGCTCTATTTTGTTATACATATATAAGAAAATATTCTTCAAATTAATATAATTTGCCATTGAAGAGATAATGACCAGATGCATTAAATAGTTTTACTACTGGTAAAAAAATAAAATTGAAATATATTAACTTCTCTTTAAAATTTATTTTTATATTATTGGCAACCATGATTATTTTTTATCTTTTTTTATTTATTTCTATAATGAAATTCTTATAGAATATATTTTAATTGTAGAATATGCAAAATAAACTATAAATTCTTATAATGCGAATTAGAAAAATCTTAATTATAGAAAGGATTTAATTTTTGACATTTTTAAATCAAAGCTGTTAATTAGTATAGAAACCTAAATTCTAAAAAAACATGTGGATATGTTTTGTAAAATATTTATACACTATTTAATTTTAAATTTATTTACATAATTTAAATTGATTACATAAATAAATAATACTAACGTGTATTAACTATTTTTCATTAAATAAAATAAAAAGAAACAAAAAAGACGTACAACTTATATAACTTAATGTTGTGACTGAATAATAATGCTAATAAATGAGGTGAAAAATAGATTATAATCATATTGTTTTTTAGATTTAACGCTCATTAAAAGGGGTGGAAAATAGATGATAATTCTATTACTTTTTAAACTTAAGCAGACAAAGTTTGTGAAAATAACTTATTTAATATCTCTGTCACGTGCATTGCACGGGTATATACTAGTTATATAGTATGATCAGTTACTAAGGGGATAAAAAATTGGTATGGTTAATTGTTAGTGGATATATTAAAATAATATTTAAAATAAAATAATTAAAGTTGATATGATGTAAAGGTAATTAAGAGAAAATTGATTGGAAATGATGGTTAGTTAAAAATATGTGAGTGAATGAATATTGAATTAAAATTGATGTGATGTGTAAAAATGATTAATTGAATGATTAGTTGATATTATTTAATTATATTGATAATATTAGAAATAGTGTGATTGGATTAAAATTGAGTTAAATTTGAGTTCTGATTTTTTTTTTTAGTGATTTGATAAACAATCACACTCTAACGAACATAATAAATGACCATCGAATTTTACAAATGATGAATGTCATATTAAATTAAATTTTATTAAATAAAAACTAATAACAAATTTATTTAATTAATATCTGTGTATTCCATTGTTACCAATATTTTATTACAAGTTACAACACAAATATAATAATAATAGATGCATCATACACAATAATGTTCTCTTACCTACGGTGAACAGATGTTAATATGTTCACCGTTTATGTGACATGCACACATTCGTGATATATTTTTTTGAACATGTTAATATCACTAGTATATGTGTCACATAAATGGTAAACATATTAATATGTAGCCACTGCACCTAGGGGAACATTACTAACATCATACATTGTTAGTTTTAGATAAATTAATAATTATTTCGCTGCATAAAATCTGAAGGCGAACATATATAGATCTTTTTTTTTTTTTTTAAT
>CACSLK010027752.1:13022848-13037238 GCA_902706635.1 Striga hermonthica | reverse complement strand
CAAAAGATAGAACTTTCTCAACAACAAATGGGCTGCTCCACCGAGACTTATGTTTTCCCGGAAATAGACGAAGTCGTGAATTAAAGAGGAGAACTTGCATGCCCGGAACCAGCTCCTTTCAAACAATACAAGCATCGTGTAGTCGTTTGACCTTGTCCTTGTAAATCTTCGAATTTTCATATGCCTCGTTCTTTAGTTCCTCGAGTTCCGAAAGCTGCAACATTCTTTCTCTTCCGGCGGAATCAAGGTCAATGTTCATCTTCTTAATTGCCCAAAAAGCTCTATGTTCGATCTCAACCGGGAGATGGCAAGCTTTTCCATAAACGAGCCGAAAGGGGCTCATTCTCAACACTCCTTTATATGTAGTCCTTTGTGCCCAAAATGCGTCATCGAATCGACGACACCAATCTTTCCGGGATGTGCTCACCGTCTTCTCAAGAATAGTTTTAATTTGCTTGTTTCTCCTCTCCGCTTGTCCCGACGTTTGTGGATGGTAGGTGGTTGCCACCTTGTGTGATATGGCGTATTTCTTCATCAATTTCTCGAATATGCAGTTGCAAAAATGTTTACCTCCGTCACTCACGATAGCCCGTGAGAATCCAAACCTACTCAAAATGTTACCTTGCAAAAACTTGATCACCACATTACCGTTGCATGTCTTTGTGGGGATAGCTCGACCCACTTGGACAAATAATCAACGACAAGCAAAATATACTCGACACCAAAGGATTTAGGAAAGGGTCCCATACAATCAATGCCCCAAACATCAAAGATTTCAACTTGAAGATTGTTAACTAGAGGCATTTCATTTCGAGAACCAATATTCCCAACCCTTTGACAACAGTCACAGGATTTGCAAATGTTACGAGCATCTCGAAAAATAGTAGCCCAAAATAAACCTGATTGGAGGACCTTAAAGGCGGTCTTTCAACCTCCAAAATGGCCTCCGCAATGAAGTTCGTGGCAAAAGACAAGAACGTCCGATTTCTCCTCTTCAGGCACACACCTCCGAAGAATCTCGTCTTTTCCCATCTTATAAAGGAACGGGTCGTCCCAAAAATAGCTCCTACACATCGAAACAAAACGTTTCCTCTCTTGGGAAGAGAGGTTAGACAGAAAAACTCCATCGGATAAACAATTCACTATGTTTGCATACCACGGATGACTAGTTACTTCTCTCAATTGCTCATATGGAAAATCATCATTTATGCATTCATGCTCATGCAATGTAAGTGAAGACTTGGAAGGAATAATGCGAGACAAGTTATCCGCTAAAACATTTTCACAACTCTTCCTATCCCGAATTTCTACATCAAATTCTTGCAAAAGTAAAATCCACCGAATGAGTCTAGGTTTCGATTGACTTTTGCTCAAAAGATACCTAAGTGTCGCATGGTCGGAATGAACAATCACTTTATATCCAAGAATATAAGTCCTAAACTTCTCAAGAGAAAAAATTACGGCTAAAAGCTCTTTTTCAGTAGTAGTATAATTCAATTGGGCACCGTTTAGGGTCAAACTAGCATAATAAATTACACGAAGTAATTTATCAACTCTTTGACCCAATACGACTCCAACCGCAAGATTTGATGCATCACACATAATTTCAAAGGATAAAGACCAATCCAGAGCAATAACAAAAGGCGCAGTCACAGGTTTATTTTTTAATTTATTGAAAGCATCTAAACATGCATCATCAAACACAAATGACACATCATTAGCAAGCAAGTGACACAATGATTGGCTAATTTTCAAAAAATCTTTTATGAATCGCCTATAAAAACCTGCATGACCCAAGAAGCTTCTAACACCTTTCACATTCACAAGAGGAGGCAATTTTTCAATCACATCAACCTTCGCTTTATCGACTTCTATCCCCCGACTAGACACCATATGCCCTAACAAGACTCCACTTTTTACCATGAAGTGACTCTTTTCCCAACTCAATGTCAAATTAGATTCGATGCAACGCTCAAGAACACAAGATAAATTACGAAGACAATGAGAAAATGAATCACCGAAAATAGAAAAGTCATCCATAAATACCTGAAGAAAGTCCTCAAGAATATCAGAGAAAATGGAAAACATGCACCTTTGGAAGGTTCCCGGTGCGTTGCAAAGTCCAAAAGGCATCTGTCTGAAAGCAAATGTGCCGAATGGGCATGTGAAGGTGGTCTTCAGTTGATCCTCGGGTGCTATGGCTATTTAGTAGTAGCCAGAAAGTCCGTCTAGGAAACAATAGAATTGGTGGCCGGAGAGGCGGTCGAGGATTTGATCGATAAACGGCAACGGAAAATGGTCCTTCTTTGTCACGGCGTTGAGTCTCCGATAGTCGATACACACTCTCCACCCGATAGTGATCCGGGTGGGGATCATCTCCTTCTTCTCATTTTCAATAACGGTTATGCCCCCTTTCTTCGAAACCACATGAATAGGGCTAACCACTCACTATCGGCCACCGGGAAAATAAGCCCCTCGGAATAAAGCTTAAGAACCTCCTTCTTCACTACTTCCATCATGTTCGGGTTAAGCCATCGTTGGCTATCTCGAAATGGTTTTGCACCTTCTTCTAAGACTATCCGATGCATGCACGTGGAAGGGCTAATGCCTTTTAGGTATCCGAGGCCCCACCCAATGGCTATTTGATTCTTCCTAAGAACCTCAAGTAGCTCTCTCTCTTCATCTTGCGTAAGCTCAGCGAAAATGATTATTGGATTTTGTATTTCATCATCGAGGAATACTTAGTTGAGGTGTCGAGGTAATTCTTTGAGTTATAGGGTCGGTTGTTTTTGGGGCTGGTCGACTTCAAAAAGATCAACGGTCGACTCTTTTCTATCGTCAGAGTCGAGTATGTGCCCCGCCTCCCACTCTTGTTTGACTACTTTTTCGACGAATGGGCCGGTTACATCCACAAATGCACATTCATCTACAAAATTCACCGAAGATGCGAACGTGGCGCCCCAGACAGAGATGGATATGGATTCACCTAAAACCGTCATATTAAGTGTCCCGTTCTTCACATCAATTAGAGTGTTGGTGGTGGCCATGAATGGTCTTCCGAGAAGGATGGTGTAATCCTTCCCGTTCTCGTGCACTTCTCCCACATCGAGAATAATAAAGTCCACGAGGACAATGAGCTTCCCTACACGAACAAGCACGTCTTCTAACACCCCTTTGGGATATCGTATTAAACGGTCAGCGAGCTGGAGGCACATACGGGTTGGTCTCAAGTATCCGGGACCGAGCCGTTGAAATATCGAGAACGACATAAGGTTGATCCCGGCTCGAAGGTCAAGCATCCCTAAAGCTTTTTTTCCATTCCCGAGGGCTATTTTAATCACGAAACCCCGGGATCACGTTCTTTATTGGGTAGGTCATGGTGCATTGCACTCGCCGCTTTGTATACCACAATCTTCTCTCCGTCTTCGAATCTCATTTTCTTCATCACCAAGTCTTTGAAAAATTTCACATAAGACGACATGTTTTTTTATTACGTCAAGAAATGGCAAGTTGACGTTGACTTTCGAAAGCAAGTTGTAAGGGTCCCGGAATTTCTTTTCTTGCCTTTCTTTTCTGAAGTCAGCCCGGAAAAAGAATACGTGGTTTGAATGGATTCGAGGACTTGTGTAAAATTTGACCCTCCGCTGACTTTTCCGAGTTAGCCTGTGTACTCTCCTCGACATCATCTTTTTTTTCTTTGAGCTGGTTGGTCGGCTTATGTTTCTCCGTCTCAGGCATTTTTACTTGCTTATCGACGACTTTTCCAATCCTCAACACGGTAATCGCCTTTGATTGCTCGGGCTGGCTCTGGAGCTTCCATTTGTTGGATTCAGCCTCCAAATTTCCAACTCTCGAAGCAAGCTGGCCAATTTGCGTCTCCATACGCTTGATGGTAGATTCTTGGTTCGCCATACGAGGATCTTATCCAATTTATCGTCTTGGGTGAGCGAGCTAGGATCGGCCCTTTGGATTTGCATTCCTCCCATAGGTCTCCTTTGCGGTTGTAGTTGTTGAGGGTAGTTCGGTCTCATGTGTTGTTGAGGAATGAAGTTGGTACGGTTCGGTTATTGTATGAAGTTTCGACGGGGTTATTGGGTGTTGTTGTTGTTAGACCACGAAAAGTTGGGATGATTTCTCCACCCTGGATTATATGTGTTCGAGTAGGGATCGTTAACTGTCCGGGTTTGATATCCTTGGAGAGCGTATGCATCCGTATATTGCTCTCCGAAGTCTTGGTCAAAGGCGGACGGGCACACCTCGGATCAGTGCCAGTGGATTCCACACGTCCCGCACGGTTCTACCGTCATAGCTTGTACCGGCTGGACGCTTCTCATATTAAGTAGCCTCATTTGCTCCGTGAGCTTGGCTATTTGGTTAGCTATCATGTCTTGTCCGGGAGCTATCTCATGGACCATCGCTTTTTTCCTTCGACTGCTCTTTTGAGATGAGTTTGCACTCATCGTCTAAAAAATCTCCATCATTTCTTCGGTCATTTTTGCTCCGATATCCCCACCAGCCGTGTTATCCACCATATACTGAAGATTTTGGTGAAGAGAATCGTAGAAGCTGTTCATCAATAGAGGCTGGTGGAAAGTTGTGATGTGGACATTGTCTTTGTAGGTCCTTGAAACGTTCCCACGCCTCGTGGAGTGGTTCGTTCGGTTGTTGGGCGAAGGAGACAATCTGTGACTGAAGCTCATGTGTCTTTTGATGGGAATAGTACCTCCCGATGAACTTCGAATACACTTGTTCCCAAGTAGTGAGGGAATCAGGAGCAAGTGCCATGAACCATGCTTTCGCCTGGTCTTTGAGTGTCTCGGGAAAACATCTCATTTTCAGCTGGTCCTCATTGAGCCCATGGAGTGGAAAGGTTTGAAGGACATTATAAAATTCACGAATGAAATGAAGCGAGTCTTCGTTGGGAAGGCTATGAAAGGATGGGAGCTGGTTGTAATGTATCGTCTTAAGCTCGTAGTTCCTAGCAGCTGGTCCTAATTGGATGCACGAAGTCATCGGTCCAATCACTGGTTGGGCCAAGTCGCGGAGAAGATACCTCGGGGGGTTGCTTACTTCTTCTTCGTCGTTTCGGGCCATTTAGCTTTGATCATCGAAATTTGATGGTTCGAGAGAAAGGTTGGCAAACAATTCTCGTAAGTCCTCATTAATGGATTTGTCATTCAGAATGAGCACACGACCACTCCTAGTACACATACAAAAACAACAATACGTTACGAGCACCTGTTAACGAAAAAGAGCAAACGAAAAGCACCCCGAAAATGCTAACAAATAACAGGAAAAAAAACAAAGAGAAACACAAAAAATAATAATTCACAAGAATTAAGCAAAACACGAAAACAAATGAACAGATGCACGAAATAATTCCTAAACCTTTCCCGACAATGGTGCCATTTTGTTGTAGTTATTTTTACTAGAGTAGAATTCAAAGATTCGAACACCGGGTCGTGTCTCTCGAGGAAAGTTGGCCAGATTATTTTGTACGTTTATTCAATCACAAAAACGAAAACAATCCTACACACTCTAATTCAAATGGTTGGTTTACTTTTTACTAATGATTTTTTAACTAGAACGATTTAAATGTCGCAACTTATAAAGAAAAATCAAAGAGATATAAATGAGCTAAAATAATGAAGACAATTCCAAGGTATCGGGGACAATCTATTCCAGTTCTACTCATATTTAACGAAAATCAATTTACTATGTTAAACGGTACGACTAATTACTCATTTAGTGGTTTAACCTCACTAACTCTCGTAATATAGCATAAAAGAGAAAATTAATGAAACGATTAACACATAGACAATACGTCTCGAACATGTCTACTCTAAACAAGCTAAGTTCTTTCAATTTCGCCCCTCTCGGTTTTGAAATCAATTATATAGATTAAAATGGTGATCAAGCATTTAATCATGAGATTAATAAAACTTGTACAGATAGAGCAATTGAAATTCACGTAAACGATAACGAACCGAAACGATTATCCCCTCACTCTAGCTAGGGGATTAGTTGTTCATAATGATATTATCATGCAAATTCACATTCAAATAAGCCATTCTTAACATAAACAAGATGAAAAGATAACTTACTATTAATGAGAAATCCACAATCCAAGAGCAAATGCAAACTTAATCCAAAATACACACCAATGTCTTCAACACTTCTCCAAGAATAACCAATACAAACTCAAAACTTAGCATAATATATGGAAGAAAGATGGTGAAAATGGTGATGGAAGATGATGATCCCCTCACATGATGAAAAGAGCATGTTCTTATAGTCTCAAAACCACATTTCCAGGTAAGTGTCCTCAAAGTGCTCCACTGTCCGCCAGCTAAAAGATGCTAGATCTTGAGGAAAAAGAAAAAATGTGTTGTCTGCCAGCCTGGGTTAGCTGCGCTAACCCTCCTTAGCGCCGCTAAGGAACTGGGGTTAGCGGCACTATCCTTCCTTAGCGGTGCTAAGGCCGCTTAGTGCACAACTTTTGTTCTCGTTTTTTTGATAGCGCAGCTATGGACCCGGGCTTAGCGGCGCTAGGCCCCCTTAGCGGCACTAAGGGTAGGTCAGCTCCAAAATTTGACTTTCCAGGCTTTCGTACTCTCGGCTAGTGTCCCGCGGGTCCCGTTCGAGCTGGAATCTAGGCTTTCGCATATTTGGTCGCATGAAACAGTATAGGACTTCCCGGAATCAGACGGGGAACAACAACCGGACGACCTACTACCTGAAATCGCACCAATGGAAAAAAAACACAGAAACAAGGAAAAATAGGAATGAAAATAGCAAAAGTACCAAACACACTAAAATAACAATAAAAACACACGAAACAACTAAATAGACAGGAAATTCCTAAGAAACTACCTAGAACGGGGGAAACGACCAACAAAATATTGATAAAAATAACAACAAAAATGGGACAAACAACTGCCCCGTTGTAGTAGCCCACATCATTTGCCGAGCTCGAAGAGCAGCGACATCCGCGTAGCGTTTACATTGATGGGCGTGGGCAGCCCTCTCTTTGGCCAGAGCGGCCTCCAACTCGGCTCGAGCAGCCTCTGTTTGTGCTTGAGCAGCCTCCGCCTGAGCTCTAGCAGCCTGCTCTTGCTCGAGCGCCACCTCTTTTTCTTTTAAAGTGGTCTTCTTCTCCGCCATCGCTACCTCTTTTACTGCGAGGACAACATCTTTCACCGCGAGAGCCTTGTCGTTTTTAACGAGCTCTCCATCGAGGGACTTAATCTTGACTTCGAATTCAGTTTTCTGCTCTGTTTGCATCTCGCGGAGTTTATTATTGTGGTGCAGGAGGGATGCATTCTTGTCCTACAGAGTGCCGAGGACGTCCTCGAGCTTCTTAATGGACTTCCCAGAGCTGTCTCGAGCTTCCTTGGCCAAAGGTAGAAATTTAACCAAGCCCTATAACCAGAGAATACATAACAGTTCAGTATATATATATATATATATATATATATATATATAGCAAGAAAACATGATAGAAGAAGATCGAAGCATACATAGGACGAGCAATACCTGGGCAAGCCATTGTACAAGCTGGTCGCTAAGCTCTGGTAGAGTGACGCCAGCGTTTTTGCGGTCGTCCTCGAGGAGTGCGCCCTCGAGGCGATCAACTACCTAATTCACCAGGGCCACGAGCAGAGAGGAGGAACTCGGGGCTAGGGTGTCAGTAGTATGGCCGGTGCGCATGCGCTTCCAAACGCTTTCCAGTTGGTCGGTGAGAGGACGTTTTTCCCAGGGCCACGTCACGCCCTGGATTTTCCTGGCCACCGGACTCGACAACGATCTTGGTCGACCCAGAAGAAGGGTTTTTAGAGGAAGATTGATCAGGAGGTGGCTTGGTTTGGGTGTTGGTTTTGGATGAGGTAGTGGAAGATTTGTCTTTGGTATTGGTGTTAGGAGGGGTGGTTTGGTTGTTGGTTTTTTGGGAGGAAGTTTGGCCGGTGTTGTTCTTAGATGAGGTTAAGGTTTTGGTTCCGGCTTTCTCAGGGGTGGTCGAGGTTTTGGTTTCAGTTTTCTCAGGGGCAGTCGAGGTTTTAGTTCCGGTCTTTTCAGGAGTGGTCGTGCAGTGGTCTTAGGAGGAGGCGGCGGAGCCTGTCGCTGTTGTTGTTGTTGTTGTTGCTTCTGTTGTGGTTGCTGTGGCTGTTGTGGTTGCTGTGGCTGTTGTGGCTGCGGTTGTGGTTGCTGTTGTTGTTGTGGTTAGGGCCGAGAAGAGGTGGTCGAGTCATCGACCTGGTCGGCCTGACTCCCGGTCGATCCAGAGGTGGACCTTGGGCCGGATTTTTTCTTCAGAGGCGTCTTCCTCGGGGAAATATTAAAGCTGGGCACCTCTGCAAGAAAATAACAGGAACATTAAAGACAACATCGACAAGACACACTTGAACGAAAAACAAAGAAATATGTGAATACTCGAGCAAAGCGGTCGAAAATTACCTGGATCATCCTTAATCCTAATCAAATCAAGGATTTTTTCGGTGGGAGGAGAGAAGGCCTTGTGGGTGAGCAAGCCACAATAATGGAGAAGGCAGTCATCCTTAAGAAGAACGACCGACGCAACGGGTTTGGAATTCCAAACATGAATCCGTTGGTCGAAAAAGGGGTTAGATGATGGGTTCGAGATCTCTCCAAGAAGTTCCTTGAGCCAAGGGGTAGGCGCCCAAGGAAAAGGAGTATCAGACTGGATATAGGCAAAGGTATCTGCCCACTTAGGGATGTTGGAGGGAATGTCTGAAATAAAATGGGCGTTGTTGCAACTTTTCAAGTAAAGGCCACGGGCCTGTTTGGAGGGGGCATAGCAGTAATGGAAAAAAGCTAGGTCGAACCGACCTAGACGGACATGGCACCGGATGATGAAGGTGGTCATGAAGCGGATAGCATTAGGAGGGAGTTGGTTTAAGGGAAGCCCGAACCACTCGCAGATTTGGAGCAGGTCAGGGCTTATGGGAAAATGGATGCCGAGGTCGAATTAGATTTTTAAGAAGGTGTAGCCGTCAGAAGGGGGATTGTCGTAGGTGTCGGAGGAAGAGGGACAATAGAACGCCCAGCCAGAAGGTTGATCGACTTTGTCACTTTTTAACCATCCAATTGAGTGAGAGGCAGAAGAGGGAGATTTAGAGGAGGTTTTGGTCGAAGGTTTTGGGGAAGCAGCTTGAGAAGCAGAAGGAATGGTCGAAGAGTTAGACGGGTCAGGCTGTGAGGAAGAAGGAATGGTCGAAGATTTTGGAAGAGTAGTTTGAGAGGACGAAGGAACTGTGGTAGCAGACTTAAAGGTAGTGAATCGAGAGGAGAGAGGGATGGTGTCGAGATTGTCCTCGTCCTCCTCTGGCTCATCTAGCGAGCCAAAAGTAGGTCGACGGCGGTGGAGGGGAATGTTGTCCATGGTGTCCCCGGAGTTGGAAGAAACAGTGGCGGTAAAGACAAGGGTAGGCTGGTATCACCGGGACAGAGAATAGAGAGAGGAACGGCGTTAGCAGCAAAAGGTAATTCTTGGACCGAGTCGGAGGAAGCAGGAGAAACCACATGAGTGGTCAAAGAAGAGGATGGAGAGCTCAGATCGACACCGGAATGATGGTCGTTTTCGCTAGAAGTTGCAGAATCTGAAAAATAAAACAAAGCTAAAACAGAATCGAAAAGGGAATTCTCGCGAAGAGAGGAGGGGGAAAGGAACAAACTTTCAAAGACGAGGGTTTGCCGGAGAGGCGAGTTCTAAAAACTGAAGGGGAAGAACCGAAATCTCAAAAAAATTTGAAGGGAATAGTGAAATTCACAATGCTCAACAAACAAATCAAAGTATTCAGAGCACAGATTCAGAACAAAACGCACAAATTCAGAAAATTCAATAGATAAATTCGAGATACCCAACGCGAAAAATTCAAAAGCATGTAAGTTTGAAACACAAGAAGCACAAATTTAAGTGAAGAACAACTTGCTCATAATCGTGGTTGAAGGAATTGAAGAAGCCTTGAGAATGCGAGAGAAATCGTCGAAAGCAAAAAGCTAGGGTTGCGGAGAAGTTTCAGAGCACAAGAGAGTTCAGAGATTGCAAAGGTGAAAAAACTCTAAAAATTCGCTAAGTACGGGTTTTATACTTTGATAAGTTGAAGGGCTAGAAGATAAGAGCCGTTAGATTAAGGTAAGATCTCACGGTGGAGAGTATTCAATTCACACGGGGCTCAAAATGGGCGCGTTATGCGAGGGGGCGCAATAATTAAAGCACCTGTCAGACGCGACAGACGCGACATGTGGCAGAAATGCAGGCGCGGCAGAAAGGACGTGTGGCAAGTAACTTTACTTCTGGCGGTTAAAAATGAAATTTTGAAGGAAATAGCGAGAAAACTCACCAGATGGTCAATGAACTCACCAGATGGTCGATGAACTCACTGGATGGTCGATAAGCTTCACCAGAAGGCGAGCACGAATTCACTCTTAGGTCGAGTCATTCAGACTCGACCAGAGTGGGGGGGACTAGATGATATAGGATATTATACCCACGAGGGTAAACCGGTCTGCCGAACCGGTCGAAGGGGTTGTACCGTGAGAAAGCCGAACCAATCTGGCGGTAATCAAGCAAGATAACGATGGTCGAGCACCTTGAAGATAAGACCGAGAAAATTCTAGGACATACAGCGTATCCCAAGTAGCAAAAAGATCGAGCAGTCAAGCAGTCTAATCGACCTCAATAGATCGACCACTTTATGGTTGGCAATATTCTGGAGATCGACCTAGTCACAGCCGCGTGTAAGAGCCTCTAACCGAATTTCATGGGATTATTCAGAGGAATAATCATCCCATGTGCGGAGGACACGTGGAGAGAATGCATTGGTTGACAGCGACAACCACCTCTGACAACTTCCAACGCTACCTCTGACATACGCGCGGCGTGTCAGAGTACAGACGGGCAGCTGGGGCAGCCAGCTCACCAAGTCCGGGCAGCCCTTAGGTCAGGTATCTCACCCCTATATAAAGAGGGGTGAGCCTTTCTTCCTTAATGTTTGTAGTATTTTGGGGCATGTGGTAACCGAGGTACCCGACTCGGGTCGTTCTCAAAGGAAGGCTCTTCGGAGCTTCGTTCACTACCTAGTCGTCAAAGTCACACAACCAAAAAGGTCCTAAACATGCTAATCGCTTGAATTGAGGGTTGATTTCACATGAAATTAAACTAACAATCTAGAGCAAACGAAAGCAAATTATGCAAGATGGAAACTTTAGGTCATCCGGAGTCTATCACTCGAATAGACGCGACAAACCAAACAACATCATAGTAGCCATGTGATCCAAGGTGATTAAATCGAGCTTTCTAACTAGTGACTACGCTTAAAACAAAGTCGTGCCCTTTACACAAGATAAGCATGAACTAATCTCTAACACATCATGACGAGCAACAAAAATCAAACTTTCCTCCATTCAACAAGCAAACCACCTTCACCTTGAAACACATCATAAGCAAAAAGGGGCAAAATCGAAGTAATGAGGATTAAATCTAATTACCCACTCTCCTAATGCATGCGTGAAGAACACCGGATGGAAAAGTTCGAATCTTGAAATAAAATGACGTCGCCGGAAACTTGCCGCAAAATTAGAGTAATAAAGCTCCTAACCAAAGCATAAAAAGAAAAAAAGAGAAATAGAGAGGATTTTCCCAACTTAAAAGTTGGGAAATGAGAGTTGTTCCTCAAAAAACAAAGGAAAAAACATATATATAGTCTCTTACAAAAACACACACTAGGTGCACACACATTTAAAAATTTAGCACTCGCTAGGTAGCGAACTAGTTCGCTAGGCGAACTGGTCTTGTAGTCTTGTGCACACTCGCTAGGCGGCGAACTCGTTCGCTAAGCGGATTGGTCCTATGAGTCTTGAGCACACTCGCTATGCGGCGAACTCGTTCGCTAGGCGGACTGGGCTTTCGGATCTCTTGCACGGTAATGACTCGACAATGGCTCAGACGACTCGGACGGTACATCACAAATGATTTTCTTCCTTCCGGGCCTACAAAACACCAAAACAAAAGAGAAAACGCGCAAAAATACGAAAACACTATATAATAACAAAAATACACAAAACACGATAAAATAGACCGATCGAAACTAAAACGAGCCTAAAAACTATAAAATAAAGCACACAAAATACATGAAAATAAGCACAAAAACACAATAAACACTTAACACGATTTCCATACTCACTATACTGAAACATATACACATACTTAGTTAAGCATCGAAGGCTCTTCACCAGAGAACCCCCCGGTGTGAGAGTTGTTTGCAGGTTTCCGGTGTTCCACCGACGAGGACGAGAGGCGATCTATTTCAAACCGGCCATGACGCTCACACTTGCATTAGAGTTGAATTAATATTCGTGGTATATTTAATTTTTCAATCTTTATAGCTTTACCAATTCTAAATTGATATATATATATTTTTTAAATGATAAAGATTTTTATAAATAAAAGCGCACAAAAGTAATAATAATGAAACATGATTTTATATTACATTATTTAGTGTATTTTATCTTTTTATTAATTCATATATTTAGTAATAATAATAAAAGTATGTGTATATAGCTATTAATATTTTTTTAAACATCCGTGTATATATATTAATATTTTTCACAATTTTTTATTGCCCCATATATCTCTCTCTCTCGTGGACGGCGGAAACCCTATCCCCAAAATCCCTTTGCAGCTTCTGAAAGTTCCGGTGTAGTGTGGTCGTCAATTTTATTTGCCACGTCAGATTTCTGTTAACGGCCGTTAAAAGCGTGTATCGTGTTGCCAAGAATGTAAAGGTCATGTATTTATTTGCCAAGGTCTAAAGGTCGTGACTAAATGGCCAAACACGTAAAGGTCGTGTTATTTCCTGCCATTAAGCCTTTTATTTTTGTTTCTGTTGTTTTTGTTTTGTGTCTGTATTTGTCTTGTGTTCGTTATTGTGTTTTAGGTCTGGGTCTTTGGCCTCAGTTAGCCCAAGTGTGACTTTATTATCCTGTAAGGATCGTACACTCGGGCATTACCCTGTTGGGGTCGTTTTGTGTGTGTGTTCTTGTGTCTTTGTGATTTTTGTTTTTTGTCTGTGTTCCTGAGTATTACCCTGTTGGGATTGGCTATAGGGTCTCTTGACCTGTCTCCCATTTATTCAGCTCTTGGCTGTTTGTATTCAGCTGGTGGTTGTATATTTGCACATTTTTGCGCTTTTATATAATATCTTTATCGTTTCAGAAAAAAAACAAAACAAAAAAAAAAAAAATTTATATATTGTATTAGAATATGAACTATATATAACTCTTAAAGATATACTATCAAACCGTTAAAGTACACTATAAAACATTCTTATTTTTGAAGGAAAAAATCAAATGTGATATATTCCAATAAAAATTTCAACAAATATTCAAATGATATACGAAATTTGGGGATACTGTTGTTTATCTTTTAGTTATTATTTTATATTTTTTTACGGTCTTCTTTTGAGTTCATTTGAGCTCGTTTTACAGATTTTTTAGTCCATTAAGTTGATTTTGTTTGTTTATGTATTTTGAGCATGCTTTTATATTTTGTTTTCGAAGAAAAATGCACTCCAATTATGCTTGACGTAGCAGGAAATCTGTTAGGAAACTCGCCAGAAAACTCACCCCAAAGTTCCCGACCGGTTGGTCGGTTAGCGCTCGGTGGATCTGCGGTCCAGCAACTACTAGTGTAACCCGTGTGCACGCTCGCAGTCGTAGCCCAGCCTATTATCCACAACCCTGCACCCGTCGCTCGGGCAGCGCACCATGTCGCCCAGTCAACTTATCCCGTCAGGCAAATTTCAGGCTCGCACACCATCGTCGCCCAATCATCATTCCTCGTCACCCAAGCCTCGTGCCCGCATGACATGTCGCGCAGACCTCACCTTGTAACGCCTGCTTACTTATTTTAAGAAAAGACATAGACTTTTCAAAATTAATTTAAAATTTTTAAATGGCATTACTCGAAAGCTCTTTTCTTTCAAATATTGAAACATAATTAAAACATTCCAAAACATCAACAATTTGAATTATCCAGACATAATTCGAAATAGTTCACAAAATTGTTCTGGCAAAATGCCTCAATTGGGCCAAGACCACAACACAGCCTTGAGATAGCTAATCAATGGGAGAATGTTTCAAATCTATATCTACTTAAGTAGGAAACAACCAAGCCAACAATGATCTTCATAAAGAGTTTGCAGAAACATAAAAACATAATTAAAAGATGACCACGTCCGTTCTCTTGTGTCCACTGCCAGCTGCTTAACATGAAAAACAATAGGGTGAGCACATCATTTAGATTTAGTGGTAAAATTAATACTACGCATCGATTCAGCATAAACACAGATAGGAGAATAATCATATGAACG
>CACSLK010027752.1:12998501-13017615 GCA_902706635.1 Striga hermonthica | reverse complement strand
GGAAATCAGATTTGAATTTAAAAAAATAATCTTCAACGATAAACACGACAAAGAAATAAACACAACTTCCATAAATTTTGAAAAACACGTTCTTCAGGCGCAACAGAGAGAAAAAAAAAGGTCGTGTGGTGTCGTTATTTTTTTTTTTTCAGTATCATTTGGGTTTGTTTGCTAGGAGATATAATATTCTTATTTGTATACTCGTGAACCATTTATGAAATACTCCCTCCGTTTTAAAATACATGTCGTTTGAGTGTGTATTTCTTTTTACTTATTAATTGTCGTTTTATATATGGTTCAACTAATTAGTTTGATAAAATCCTAAAATTCCGAAGTTTTAGTTCATGCTTGTTATTTTTTTAACGATTATCTTTATCTATAAGTTCTCTAATTTCATTTCCAACATGATAAGGAGAGAGAAAACCTATTAAAAAAATATTTAAATAGAATTTAATAGATTTAAAAAATCTAATAGTATGGTAAGATAACCAATTCCTTAAAAGTAGTAATTTTGTTTTTTTTCACCTAGAACGATAATTATTTTAAAACAGAGGGAGTATAATATTATGTTTTTTGGCGTATTTGTGAACAGTTAGTAGTATATTTTCAGTATCAGTTGGGTTTTATTTGCTAGGAAATATAATATCCTGTTTATATATTCGTGAACCAAGTAGGATATATAATATTCTGTTTTTGGGCGTACATGTGAACAGTTAGTAGTATATTTTCAGTATCAGTTGGGTTTATTTGCTATGAAATATACTATCCTGATTATATATTAGTAAACCTAGGAAATATAATACTGTTGTTGGGCGTATTCGTGAAAAGATAGTAGTATATTCTCGGTATCAATTGAGTTTATTTGCTAGAAAATGAAATATCATGTTTATATATTGATATATTCGTGAATCAAGTAGGAAATATAATATCATGTTGTTGGGCTTATTTGTGAAAAAGGTAGAAGTATATTTGCAGTAACAATTGGGTTTATTTGCAGTAACAGTTGGACATTGAATCCAAGACATGCACATGCCATCGCTTTCAAGTTGATGAGCTGTCATGCCCGCACGCTATACGCTGATTAGGTCACTGCACTGGAAATCGGAGTCAGACGATTTCTTGTTGTCTGTGGAATTGGGTTTTTGGATTTACGGTCCCGCCGAATGGATTTTTTGATTTTTACGGCCATCGTTGCACTGGAAATCGTCTGAATCAGTGGATGAAATGTGCTTTTTCACTCCTGCGTTGCCGGCGTGCTTGCGATTAGGGTTAGGGTTCTTCATGTTTCCCTAAAAAACGAGCTTTTTCTGAATGAGTTTGGGTTTTGGTTTTGAAAAGATCTTCCGAAGCCGAGAACTTGACCTTATATGTGGTGTTTCATCCCCTTCGTTTGCCAGGTTTTTTCGAGGGTCGCGAGTGATTTTTGTTTTCGCCATGAAAGTAAGTTGGGAAGCCGATGAGAGAAGTTTTTCTTTCTGGAGATGGTGAAGGTGGGCGGTGGGAAGCCGAGAAGCTTTTTTATTACACGATATCGAGATATGGTGTATTATATTTGTTCGTAAATTCTGTAACTTCCCTTAATTATCTGATTATTTGGTATAATTTAAACGGTTACACTTTAGGTATATTAGCAATTATGTTAGCTCAATTTGGTAATTGTATAAATATTTATATAATGAGTGTATAATTATAATATATTTAAGATCCTAACGTAAGGCGTGCAATTTCCTCTAAATTTTTTGAACTCGGGAAACTAAGTGAAATACATGGGGTCATTTTCTCATAAAAAACCCATTTATCATACAATGGGCCCTGGAACAACTACTATCAAGGTCTTAATGGGCTGACATTGCACGACAGTTATCTCATAAAAAACCCCATTTCTCAGGCACTGGCCCTGGAAGTAAAAGTGATGCAAAAGAGAGAACTAAACAAGCCGGGCGGAGCCTCCGGAGGTGGCGCCGCCACCCCCTCCGCCAAGAGAGGCCGTCCTTTCGGAAGTGGAGGCAACAGCGCATCAGCCTCCGCTGCCGCTGCCGCTTCAGGTGACTCCGCTGCCCCGTTTACCCTCCTCGGCCCCTCACTCCAGGTCCACTCTGCTTTCGCCGGTAAGCCTTTTCTGGAACCTTTTACTCTCTTTGTGTCTGTGTGTTTGTTTCTTCCTCTTTTCTTTTTTTGTTTGTTATTCGAAATTGCTGTCTACAAATGTGAATTGTTGATTGCGATCCTTGACATCCGTTCTAACTAATGGAACTGAGAATAAGTTTATGAGAGCTCAGATTTTGCTGCAAATTATTTTTTCAGAATTTAATTGCACACGGCAGATTGATTTCGAAGGTATCTGCAATACTTAAGAGTCTGAAATGTAGATTATAGCATTCCGAATGATTGAATTGTACCTTTTTGAGCAATTTGATTTGGCTTTTTATCTTATTCTAAAACCTCACTATCAATTTCAGAGCAGAATAGCAAAAGAATTGTTTTGGCCCTTCAAAGTGGCCTGAAGAGTGAGCTGACGTGGGCTCTGAATGCTCTCACGTTGCTTTCCTTCAAAGAGAAAGATGATGTCCGTAAAGACGCAATTCCTCTTGCTAAGATACCGGGCTTGCTAGACGCACTACTTCAAATTGTATGTCTTCTTTCTATACTCGGATTCAATCAAATTTTAAAAATTTCCCGCGCATGTTTGCTTACTTGGAGATTGATTTTATGAGCAGATAGATGACTGGCGTGATATATCCATTCAAAAAGTCCTAAAAAAGACACAGACGGTTCGTGCAAATTCTAGAGTTACTGGATTTGGGAATGAATATGATACTGATCCTGTTATGTATCCTAGGTGAGTGCACAAATGTATCTTCTTGATGAATACTCAAAGATTTTTAAATTACGATTAGAAACCCACTTAAGTTTGAATTAGAACAACTGTTGAGGTTAGATTCCTTCTTTACGTTTTCTTCCCTTGCAAGAATGGACAGAGTTTGCTGGTGGAATCAACTTTTTGAGAATTACATCCCATTTCAAAATATTCAGTTAGTCCTGAGTTTATCTGCTTAGTCATTTATAATATTCTGAAAACTAAGACCTGTAGATGCGAGATGAAATGTTTTTATGTGCAATTAGAATAAAGTCATGTGATGTAACTGCAAAAATATCTGGAATGTTTGCAACGCCTGTTAGCTCTCACGTGAAAAATGTATAGCAACCTCAAGGGCGGTTCTTGAAATCCAGGGTAGCTAGTTTTTGATGCTTTGTGATTTTTTTCTTTTTAATTAGTTGATATATGACTGAACCTCAGTGTAGTTTCATAAACCTTGCGGAAGGAAAACTCATGTATTAGGCATCACTTGCAGTGCCGTATCTGGTTCCTCAAATAAAGATGTGTCTCCACAGAAAGTTACTCCTAGTCCTAAAGCTCGCCCTTCATGTTGGTGGCTTGAGGAAGATGGCCTCTTTAATCTTGATGAGGGACGGGCAGAAAAGCAACAGTGTGCTGTTGCTGCTTCAAATATTATTCGGAACTTTTCCTTCATGCCTGATAATGAAGTTGCCATGGGCCAAAATCGTCATTGTCTTGAGACTTTGTTCCATTGCTTGGAGGGTTTTGCCACAGGTGAAAAACAAATTGAGTTTGTGTCTATAACTTGTTCTCTTTCTTTCTTGTTATTTTTTTTTCTTTTTCTTCTTGGTCTGCTTTTATTTAGGAAGGGTTCTATTTACCTTTATATGCTTTATGATGTTCCGTTCATAATCTTGATTAATACTGTTAGGAAAATATTGAATTATACAAGATGGGAAAGAAAATAAATAAAAGTTGCGGCGTGGAATAAACCAGTGCCTTGGAAACGATTTCGGCTAATCACGTCTTTTCCTTAATCTTTCATATCAAATTTGAATTTAGAAGGAAAGGAATTCCTAGTTTTCACTATTACGTCGACATAAGTGCCAAAGACTAGCGTATCATCAGCGGACAAATAATCACAGTTTTGGTTTTAGGTTGAAGACATTTATAATACATGCAAGAATCATAAGCATTTATTTTAAAACCATCAGCACCTGAAGTTTCAAGTTTTCATACCATTGAATAGGTGTCACACAAAGATTTCCCGCAATTTATACGCTTTATCCTCTTCTCCAGTACAACCTTCAGGTTTCTCAATATATTTATATGAAGAACGTCGATCATTTTGCATAAACGAACACTCCGAATTTAATCCTAGTGTAGCGGATCTACAGTTAGTTAGGATTAAGAACTTACTGGTTAAACATCGCGGACTCCGTGCAAATTTACATGGCCTTTCGGGCCAGACGACGAACGGTTCTGACTTTTTGTCCTTGTCCGCCCGCCGTAGGTCACATCGGTCTACGTCAGCCGTGTGTGACTGAGGCTGCCTCGTGCGTCGCGCGTTCGCCTCGTGCTGCGTGTACGTCTTGGTGGGCGACTCATTAGATCTCCCAAACCTCTCATTGATTAATCCTGCAAAAGCATAAAGAAGACCGAATTGTCTTCGACGTTCTTGCCTAGGTCTCACGATTTTCTTCTCTCTCTAACTCACGGTTTTTGGACGATTTATTGAGATGAGAAAACTGATTTCTTGTGAAATACACGTGAATAATCTTATGTGAGGCCTTAGAACTCAATATATATATAGGTCATAACAGACATCCTAGAGAGGTGCTAAATAAGGACTTTCCAAGTGTGAACACCACTGTTACTCCATTCATACTTGAATAATATCCATTCGTTTTTTTGCACCACTAGGCTCTTTTCCTTTTGTACTTTGAATTATGCCGTTTTTCCGTCGATTACGGGACATTTCTTGAGTTGATGAATTTCTTTTGTACACTATCCAATATCGAAAGAAATAATTTGATTTCTCTATCATTATCAACAAATTCAATTTTTACCAAGACATCTGCCCTTATTTAAATTTATTGAACTTCCAATGTAGCCCCCAAATTACAACGAATTTGTTTCCTGATTTATTTGCTCGATTTACCACCCCGTGTTTTAGATCTAACGTCTACTGATTAATTAATTACTGACAATATAAGTAATCAACTTCTTGATATGAAATTAGTACAATTCAATTCTTTAATATTATGTCAGATTTCAATCCACCGGTCAGGCTTGATTTAGTAATACATCTTGAGATAATTTCAGTGATGTCATCAACCTAGCGCACCGGGACACAGTGACCGTAAATCATTTTAACGACAAACCATGTAATCGAATTATTTACCAGAATACCGAGGTTGTTGATTCATGATAAAATTTCACTCATGGTAAATTAAATAAATAATAAACGAATACATGTCTTTTTATTATCTTGTGGGTTAAGAGAACGCTACAAATATTGAATTCTAGATTATTTATTTATCATCTTGTGTGGCCCGTTCAATACGTACTATTCTAAATAATTAGTCAAAGATCAACTAATTTGAAAGTCACATTACACTCGTTCACTATAGTTAGTTCATTTTGTCTAGGTTGTGGACCAACAATTTATATTTTACAAGGCACCGATAATATGATATCTGTTGGACTGATCGAACCATATTATCTACAATGTAAAATAAAAAAGTCATGTTTGCATAAATACATAAACTGCAAACATACACTTGACTAAAACATGAATCTAATTCGAACTGGAAATTATGGTAACACAAAATTGAGTTTCTAGTATACCCTAGAAATCTCCCATTTGTATTTTAAAGCTTTCAGTTGTACTAAGTATACATTCTTTTAATCTTTATTCTCAAAGAACTGTTCTTCTAAATGTAATACATCCGACTCTCAATACCTTAACATTGTTATAATTTGCTTACACTAGAAAACCACTTCTAGAAAGATCTACTTGGTCGTCCACTAATGTAACTAGACGACAAAACATCCACCATTTACATTGTTATAATTTGCTTACACTAGAAAACCACTTCTAGAAAGATCTACTTGGTCGTCCACTAATGTAACTAGACGACAAAACATCCACCATTTTGCGATGATTCACACCGAGTCGTACTTGCACTAGTGCTTACATGCCTTATGAACTTGTGATTCCTTCACATTTGCAACTGCATCAACCGACAATCAAATTGTGACTTGGCTTGGGCAAACTAGGATTTCGCATTCTCAATTCAATAGAGGATCCCAGAGTCAAAACCTCTTCCATCGTTTGCTCTTTCTCCCTAGTAAGCCACGGATTTTACTTATTGTTTTTGTTTGATTAAAACTTAAAATCTTTTGTAACGCATAGGCTGTATATGGTTCATCTGGTAATCCAACATATTATCCTTAGTCCTTTTACGATATACTTGACTATATGCTTTACCGCAAACCAACACTCTCGTTTAGGATTACTTTGATATCCGCTAACTATGTTCGTGGCAATAATAAATATTATCCCTAATTTACCGCATTGCATTCACAAGGCTAAGACAGAGGAACTCCATCAGGTTCACAAACCTTCTTGGAGTTATTCATGGTAAGAATGAGCCTTATGACAATATTAAGACATGAAGATCGGGATAACTGCATCATTTATTTCTTGTGATCCTCGACCTCATGAACATGTGCCGATTATCCTGAGCCATTTATGTCTAACTGCTTGGATAACAATACCCTTGCATTTGACAGCATTTTCACACTGTCTCTAGTGGTTGGAACATCATCTACGCACAACACAAAATAATACCACCACGTTTCTATTGCGATACACACAGTGCTCACATTTGGTGCCCGATGAAATCCATATCCATAAAATGGACTATTTCATTTACCAAATGTACCAGATAACTAAACTTACTTCAGTCTAATAGATCATTTTAGTTTACAGACTGGATGCTCTGAGTCGTTCCAATGAGCACTTTTGGGTGTTGTTCCATGGATATTCCCACAAGACACCCGCTTAAAGAAACCATGACATCCACCTCGTCTAATCTCATAGCTTATATGAGCGGCCACAACTTTAAATTCGTACGGCTACCGTAAAAAATGTTAACTCTTAATCGATCCCCTTCTTTCTAAGTTAACTATTTCTCAACAAGCCTCGCTTTGAAGTCTTGGCGATTTTACTTATAGATCCACTTCGCCTAATGATCTTTAGGCCACGGTGGTTTTACAAGATCTTAGACTTGATTAGACTCAAAGATCCTGAATTACCAATCATTCGCTAAGGTTCTGCATCCTTGTATCAGAATGTCTCATTGTATAACTAGGCATTTTTTAAGTTCACTAAAGACTAAATCCAAAGACTTTTTGAAGAACATGAACTCATAGTTTCATGTTCACCACAGATTGCCCAAAGACTCAATAAAACGAATCTATGAGGTCGCCTTGCAACCCTCCAACTACGACAAGGTTCCTCCGGTAAAGTTGTACTACTCATGATATGTGTTACAGTTTTATTGTGGTATAACATTTTGTACACGCGGTACTGAAGTTGAACTTTTACCTTTATCTTTCCTTATGACTATTCTACCAATGGGTTTGTGGTTTATCACTTAGTATTTCTCTAACAGCCAGACATTTGTGTTAACGAACACCCTCTGATTTTTAGTACTATAAAATAAAGCACTTTGTCTTCTGATGTAGGGGAAGCGTCCGAAAGAGGGAACATAGATAATTTTCAACAGATAAAAACTCTTCTTATTCTTCACTCATCGACACATTCAGTTTCACAGCATAAATATAGACTCCTAAGACCTCCTAACTCTTAACTTGATGAACAAGTCTAATACTAAGAGATAGATATCCTAACAATAAAAGAGATAAATAATAGAAATAAATATTATGTAAATAAATAATTTATTTTGGTGGAGGGATGTGATCATATTTCTTCAAAAAGAGCTCGTCTTCATCATCTTCTTACTATGGAGTATCCACAAACAACAAAATTTCAATTAACTTTTTCATTTTCATTAGAATAAACTTTCTAGCAAGTATGTCGAAACACCCCAAATTTTGAATATGTTCCTGCTTGGGCCTACGTCCTGTTTGCAATTCATTGGGAGTAAAAACTATCGACTTGCATAGAACAATGTTCAGAGCTTATGTCGTTATTTGCACAACTCCTAAACAAAAACTTGAAGAATTTTTAGTAACTCATCATTGACAAAACGAATCTACCTAAGAGACATTTTTCATTGTTATATTACACTGTGCTATTGGGGTAAATTCAGTTTAACCCGCTGGAACTGAATCCTACTATCCGGTCACTAACTCCCATGTTTTTTCAAAAGGTATTAGTCACTTAATGTACCCCGTCTCGAATAAATTTCTTGAAAAAGATAAAATATCTGAAACTACACTTTGTTCAAATAATCATAGGACTGCATAAATCGGATGTATCATTCCTAACATTCATTTGACTTCTATACCCCACAACCTTTAAAAAGATATTTTGGTTATTTTAGAGCAAAATTTCAAAAAAGATACACCAAATTGGTTGTTGCCAAGATACGAAACATTATGTTGTCCTTAATGGATTAAGGTACATTTAGTTATCAATTTAGTCCAATGAGATGCTTTAATCACACCATCCAAATGAAATGTTGACGTGGACAAATGAGATAATGACGTGTCATTTAACATTTCCCTACGTGGCCTGACGTGGCATCCTCATTATCAAGTACCCACCTAGATAAAAATTTTTTTAAAAAAAATTATAAAATGTCAATTATGGAAAAATGATCCCCAGTGAGGAGCATTGTTTTGAGGGAGTTCGAGGGGAGGTTGAAAAAAGCTGTTACAGAAGAAGAGTCCTTACGCCGACATTAGCAGTAGCGCTAGTAAGGCCGACAAATACAAAGAGTGAGGTGTCATCCTCATTAGTTATGCTTAGTTATAATAAAAAATAAAATGTCAATTTTATAAATAAAGTCTCACCACCCTGCCTCTCCCTCGCCCAGGCAGCCGCCCTCAGCCACGTTCTCGCCGTGGACTACGGCGTTCCGACGCCATCTGATTCCCCCACACCACCCGCACCTCCAATTTCGTGTGCCTCACCGATGCGTTCAACGAGGGTCTCTTTCCCGTCTCTTCCCACTCCCATTGGAAGGGTAGCTGCTTTGATGCCCCTGATTTTGGCAAAAATACTCCCGCTGAAGCATTTTCGGGCTGTCGGCTGACAGAAAGTCACCGGTTCCGAAGATGGTGGACATCGTCGGGTGCGCGGAGGCGCGAGGAGTCCGGAGGTGTCCTTAGATTTCGCTGGGTCGCCGTGACTCACCAGGGATGAAGGCTAAATTTTGATGGGAATTTTCTAAATCTAAAAACTACGACCAGAATAATTGACCGCCGGTAGAATTTTGGCCGGATATTTTAGGAGATGAACGAGGACAAGAAGAGCCTTAAGATAATGCAAAAAATTTTCTGATAAGATGTGGTTGGTTGGCAGCCGGCGACCGGTGGACGTCGACAGTGGGTGGTGGAGGTGGTGGTTGACCTTGGAATTACTTAGAAAGATTTAAATATATTTATATATTTTGTATTATATTTTTCGAACATAGTGTATATATATTACTAAAATAAATTAAATATGTTTTTGGAATATAAATATATTTTTTGTGTTTTATATTTATATTTCATAAATTTATGTATGTATATATATATAATCTTATATTAGATATAATATACTAGATTGTATTATGTATTATTATTATTATTAACTAATCAAATATTCGATACTAATCGAATATGTGCAAGTGACCTGAAAAAAACATAGATAACATGGGGTGTGAGCACTAAAGTCCACTGTGCTCTGTAGGAACTCATACTAAAGTAAACAGTGAAAATAATTGCAATATCATGATCCTGGCATATACATAACCTGAACTGAAACCGGTATTGAATAATCATAACCCGATAATCATCACATGACTGATACCTCATTTGCCAGCATAAAAATGCCGGACACCATGTGCACACTCTAGTGGGCAGATTAAGGCCACTAGAACCCAGAATGGACCGGCGACCATTCTAAGCGGATTCTGACATGATAATACATACCCCAAACATGGTAGGGTAATTATAATCAATGTAATATCCAGTCTGAGTCCCCACCTGATCCGTCGATATGAAAAGGTAGTGCTGATAATCGTAACCTGATCAAATTGAAACATAATATAAACAATTACTAAATGCTATGCTCAGACTGATAAAAATAGCTGTTTAATATGTTAAGATGCTCAATTGGAACTTGACATGACATCTAGACTTAACCGGTATAACCGGAACTGATTTAACATGGAACTGGTCGGACATGAATTTACTGAACTGAACTGGACCCGGAATTTAACTGAAATTTGACATAGCAGTATTGTTACTATCTCCCGTAGTGGAGTTTAAAATGGTTTTGCCACGCTACGTTTTTCCGCTGACATTTCATGTTTGTCAAACTTAGCTCTTTTGGATCCGATTACCAGTCGGATTGTTTATATCATGATAAACCTTTTTTCTTAAAAACTACATTAACGGTTTTCCAGGCAACGTCATTGTTACGGTAGCACTCTGAAACACGATTTCGCAAACTAATCAGTAATTTTTATTAAAAGGTTTTGCGAAAATTAAACTCTGATATTTATGACATAGCGGGGTGTTACAGATGGTATCAGAGCACGTTTGTGATAGAGAAGACCAATCAACAACAACAGACAACCAATGCCGTGGTGACAACTGGAGCTTTCCATTCAAGGATATATTCAGATTTGGATTTGAATAAATTTCGAATACTAACACTATTTTTATTCGAATTTGAATTCGAATTTTATGAATACTAATCACGAATCGAATCGAAAAATGTTGATTTGTTTATAACCCTAGTGTTGAAACTCGATTTAGGTTTCTCAATCAAAAAATTTAGAAAATTGTCACATTATAGGGCCAAGTTTAAAGTGGTTCAACGACGCCTAACTGTTACTCTGCATCGCGCGGGCATCTGCGAAAACTCCCACACCCGCCACGCCTGTTTTTCGCTTCTTACTCTCTACTGTCTCCTTCACCAAAGCCTCCTCATCACCACCCAGCATTAGAACTTCCTTCCTATTCCTCTTTCCCCTGTGATTGCCTCTTTTGGAACTGCAACACCTTCATTTCTAACTAACCTTCCTCCCTTGAGTTTTCCCATCCTCCTGACCTTTGTTTCTTTCCCTTTACATTAGTATTTACCTCTTTAGGGTCCTCCATATTTAACTCTTTAGCTGGTTCCCCCACTAATTGTAGTTCCATCCCTTCAGCTATTGAAGTAAGAAAAAAGTTCGCCATATCTAACTTTTCAACTGAACTAGAACAAGAGAGCAACAAACCTTCTGGGTTAGTTTTTGAAGCAGTCTCTTTCACCTCCTTAGCAGCAATAGTACCTCCCAAGCAGATTTGGTTACTCCTGACCAGCTGTTGATGATCTTCTGGCCTAGAACTCTCAGCTGAAGAAGCCTTAGAAAGAAACTCCTCCTTCTTGACTAGAATGATTACTTGGCTGGGATCAATAAGACCCTGACGGCCTGACTGACTTCAGACTTCCACCAAATGCTGTCCTTCACCAGCTCTCATCCACTATCCAAACTGCCCCTCCACTATGACTTCTTTGGCTATGTCATCCATTCTTTTAGGACATCCCTTATCTATATGCCCAACCATTCCACAGTAAAAGCACAAACTCACTAGCTTTGCATACTTGAAGGTAACACGAACCTGCTGATCCCCCAATCTTATTCTTGTGCATCTAGGCAGAGATTCACCCACCTGTATAGAAACTAGGAGTCTGATTATTTTTCCTCCATGACTCCCTGCACTAACCACCACCACCACATTACTTACTTTACTAAAGACTCTTCCTATCTTGACCCCCACTTCTGCACACAACCAGTTCAGAGGTATACTTTGGACTTGAACCCACATATTAATCGCCTCAAAACCTTTGATATTGCTGCTCATTCCTTGTTATTCCTGAAGAACTAGAAACTGGTTGTCAAAACTCCAATTTGCACCTTCTTAAATCTTCTCTATTCTGGCAAATGAACTGAAAAAAATTGAAACCCAGTTCTTTGACCTCTAGAGGCTGCTGAATCCTCCAAATCTGCCTCATGCCTCTATTAATGCCGATCCAGTTCGCTTTCTCCTATTATCTTGCCAAACAGGCTTCTCTTACACTCCTCGCTTGTTTTCACGTCATCCACCCCCAAATCTATTGTGGCATTTTCTTTTTGTGATAACTAGAAGTTCTGCAACCGATTCACCGTTGCCTCCTCCATTCTCCACCTGAGCAACTGCTTTCCACCAGAACCCTAAAAACCACCTCCACTCCTGCTCCTTTAGAGACAACCCCGAACCCAAACTTCCCCTTAACTGCTATCGAAGAATGTGAACACCCAACACGCAACGGGAGAAACAATCCCCTGAGAATTTTGTAAAATCACCCCTGAAACTCTGAATCGCTCTCAATCGAGAAAATTTCCCGCTCTCAATCGAGAGGATTTTTAAAATGAGTAATAAAAAAAATTAGGAATTGACTTAACCAAAAGTATTATCTAAGGCCCAACAACAAATGGCTCAAGATATCATAGTCATTTGACTCAGTTCCAACATATATACTACGAGCACTGAAAGATTGGTCTAATTACAACAGCCAGCAGGTCTTTGAATTTCAGAGAAGTAAAACAACCCTTTGATATTCGTTTCTATTTTACAAATTCTACCCCTAAATATGTGTTTTAAAATAATGATTTTTTTTTAGGGTGGCGGTCCATACCTTGGGTAGATTTTCAACTTTCCAGTAACCCTTCAAATATTTCGGCTGATCATGTGATGAAGAACTATTGTGATGGATGAAAATATGATGAGCTCATTACCCTACTCAGCATCCCATTTTTTCCTGCTATAATGCAAATGATTTGAATTGTTCTTAAAATTGAATGAATATGGACAGAGGACGAAGAACTTGTCACGAATGCACTTGAGACGATCATGAACCTGGGCCCGTTGCTAGAACTTCGGATATTCAGCTCGTCAAAGACTTCATTTGTGAAAATGACGTAAGATTTTATCAGGCCACCTTATTTCCACCATATCTCTGCAAATTCATGACCCAACCAACAAATTTTGTTTCCGATTCTTTTTGTTTCAGAGAAAAACGAGCAGTTGAGACCCTCATGAAAATATTGGGATCCCCTGTCAAAGCATGGCATTGTGCAGCTGCAGAATTATTTGGCCGTATGGTACTCAACCCCGATAACGAGCAGTTTCTCTCGCCATTTTTACCTCAGGTCTATTTTTGCCATACATTTGTTTGTCATGTTTAAATGGTGCCCTTGACACAAACTTTGTGGCTTTGCGACAAATGATTCATAAAACCTGCAGATATATAAGCGATTGGTTGAGATGTTGAGCTTCCCAGTTGGTGATACTCAATCAGCTGCCATTGGTGCGCTGTACAACCATGCAGAAACTAGTATGGACTGCCGTCTGAAACTTGCCAACGAGAGATGGTTAGATGAATTATTAATTGGGCCGATTAATATTTACCCTGAGATTTGACTAATTGCTAAACGAAAAGGAGGTAACTTTAAGAAAATGCGAGTATCCACTTCATATCTGTTTTTGTATATAACAAGTATTCGATTAACTGGAATTTGTTGGAGGATTCAAAATATTGCCATTGAAAATTGTGCATATAATGAATCTTCAACATGTCCCAAAAAGTGAAGCATTTCAATATGCCGTTCAGTTGTATTCATGTAAAAGTACAAATATATTAAAAAAAAAAAAAAAAAAAAAANAAAAAAAAAAAAAAAAAAAAAAAAAAAAAAAAAAAAAAAACCATATCAAAAGCAAAAATATTCATGTAAAAGTGAAGCAAAATTGTTATATTTACTGCACATGCAAAACAATATCAGAAGTTGTGGAAGAATCGAAGGATGAACATTGGATTCTAGCACAAACATGTATTCAGGTTTAGAATCCTGTGCACAATTTACAATCATGGCACAAATGTCCTCTAGTAAGTGTACATGCATTTGTGTGTGTAGTTAAACCAACCATATGGGAGTAATTTATGTTGTTATCCCCAATAAAAAATTTTAGGCTCCAAGCACATCATTCCTACTTGAGTAAAATTTGTATTTAATGTGGTACTTGCAATTTTTTTTTTTCTTTTTTTTTTTTTTTCTCAGGGCCGTAGATCGGCTGCTGAAGGTGATCAAGACACCTCACCCGGTGCCGGAAATCTGCCGCAAAACAACTATAATACTTGAGAATCTTGTTTCTGAGCCACAGAACAAGCCTCTGCTGATTGCCTATGAAAATGTATTCGCGGATTTGCTTTTCTCTGAGACGAGGTACACTGATGCATTTGCCCGGATACTGTACGAGTTGACTTCTCGACCAAACAGCAAAATTGCACCAGCTCATGGTATTTGGGGTATGTGAATTATGGAGGAGCAAACATATCTGGTTAGATTTTACCCTTTTGACCTATTTTAGACTCTGCTGCCTGTAATAATATTTATCGGTTTTTGCATCTCCAATCTTGCATTAAACGGAACTTTGTATTCATAATTCGTCTGGCTCACAGTACAAAATCACGAGACTTGTAGATAAAGCAGATCACTCCTATGAAGTAACAATATAGTAATGAGAGCCTCATCTTTTCTGAGCTTTGAATGCGTGAAATATGTTAATCTGCTCCTGCTTAATTCAAGTAGATAGCAAGTGGAAATACTACATTTACGAGCAATTCAGTTCAATAACCTGCAAGGTATCTGCTGATTACAAGAGACCTCCATATACTGTGTCTTTTCACCACATGCAATATAAATGCTCGATATCACATCCCGGTACAATCATATGAAAACTTGTCAGCTTTGATAGGAACATGTAGTTACTTCATAATGCATTTTACTTTGGATTTTGTTTGCAATTGCCAAAATGTCTATAGGATTGCGTTCTAAAAAGTTGTTCCGTGACTGCCCCAAAAACTCGAAAAGCCATTTTCGCATTAGTTTCTCGTCTTTCTTCTGTCTAAGAAAAATATTTCTCAATTAATGGCATATTGAAGGAGAGGTCCTTTTAAATTTGAATTCAAAACTGGGTAGCTGAGCTCTCAAGAATTTAAAGCTCAAGCTGTCACTTTAAACATACGCTACAGCCCAAGCCCGGACCAATCCAGCTATATGCCATTTTCAAACCAAACAGCAACTGCCAATTTTTCCAGCTACTAATATATTACTCGTTCGAGTTTTTTTTAGTAAGGGCCCATTGACATTATTTGGGCATGTGCAGTTTTTAAACATTTCAAGCCATGGATTGGCTAAAAAAGAAAAAGAAAAGGAAACCAGCTCTTTTTAATAGAAATTCTATGGAACCATCGGATCGGATGGCTCCCTTATGGAGTCATTCATAACTTTATGGACTGATATGTGTCCAATGTGTATTTAATGTAGGACATGTGTTCCGTTTGTGAATAACTTTGAATTGCTCCATAAGCCGAGTCATCGGAAGATTCCATAGCAAAACCTTTTTAAATGTCATTTTAGCTTTATCAACCATTAACCAAATAAATGACGTTTTGGATCTTTTGTACATATGTTTATATTATTACTCTCATTTAGCTAATAAATACACTATCTCACTCTTCAATATCTAATTATCTACTCTTCATATTTTTCTAAAACATCTATCTCACTCTTCATTATAGAGGGTTATTATTGGCAAAAAAAAAAAAGTTTCTTAATTACTATACAACTTCTCGAGAAACGACACATATTATGAACATAAGGGTAGGGCAATTTGTTTAGTTTAGGTGAGAAAAATTGTTCCTACTTCATGAGACCTTTTGTCATAAATTTGCACATATAATGTGCACGGTGCAAAACTTATGGCCAAAAAAACCCCCATTGAGCTCTACCTATGGCCTTGGGTAGGGTCGAATTTATCATTTAATTGAGTTATTCAACTACATACGAGCGAGTCATAGTCATCTGCCCTAAGAACTGTCAATGATTTTTTATTTTTAGTTATTTATCTTAAATAATAGGAAGTGTCAATGATGTGTGTAGGCATTTGTGAGTGTGTGTTGTATCTTTAAATGCTCTCAACTTGCCCTCCTTTGGTGCATTAATGGAGGTTTGAATTATGGAGTGAGTATGGACTGTCAACTGGACCAAACCTTGTGCCGTCCATTCTAAGAACTCACGGGAATCTTTTATGTACAAAGTAAACCTTAGTCAAAGCTAGATGTGGCCATTTCCCGGGCCGCTGCCCGGCCCGGAGAGTCGACGGGCCTCGGATTGATGGCCCTTAACCGGCCCGGGAATTTATATGGGCCGGTCCATTGAACCCGCCCTGAACTGCCGCGTCACCGACCCGCCAGTTTTCGGCTAGCTTGGCCCGTGGCTCGTCTTTCAACATGCCTTGGTCCGGCCCTGAACGCTGGGACCCACAAAAAAAGAATCGAAACCGGTCCGCATGGCCAAGGTTCCAGTTCAACAAACCGGCGAAATCCGGGCTGGACCGTGACCTGTTCAGGACCGGGCCGAGTATACCTGTTCAGGGCCGGGCTGAGTAGGCCCGTGGCCATGTCTCAAAGCTTAGATCTCGGGTTTTAGTCTATAAAATATTTTCTCAAGAAAAGAAAAAATCTTTTATGAATTATCTTTTTTCTTTGCTTTATATGGAACGGTGGTTTGTACTGAGACGATCTTTAGAGCACCCACAATGCTTTGGGTTTCTTAGAAAAAAGTTACATGCCATGTAAGAAATAGACCTAGTCTATAAAAAAGTGTTCTCCAATGCAATTAAAAGTGGACCTAGTCTAGCTTATGTGGCAATAAAAAAATGAGACCTAGTCCACACTTGGGTCTATTTTAGACCCAAGTACAAACCCAAGCACTCATCATTTATTCCTCATTTAATTTTTCTTTTAATAAATGAAATATACTAGAGCATTTTTATTGGTTGTCATGTATTCTAGACCTAGTACTTTTTTGATTTGCATTGAATAGATTTTGGTTTTTTTAGTTTAGGTTTGTCCATGTCATTATAGACTTAAGTCTATTTATTTGCCACATATGCAAAAAGAGACCCAAAGCATTGTGGATGCTCTTATAATTGCTGAAGTCAGTAATCTTTAAAATTAATGACACGTCATTAAATTAAATAATTTAATAATTACATAATGGACTTATGTATAAAACTAGTATTCGACCTGTACATTTGCACATATATATAAATAAAGTATTGTGAGTTATTTGTATTCATATAATGATTAATGATTTTTGTCAAATTTACAATTAAATGAGCTGAAATATTTATTTTTTTAAATTATGTTATCATATTGGATGTAATGTATTTTTTGATATGTATCTTTTTTTATGAAATTATTTATTATTTATTTAGGAATTTCAAATACGTTTTTTATTTTCTAAAAGAAGTTAATTTAAATGTAACCACAATAATAACATCTAATCACATTAAATAGTCAATACATATTATAAGATCAGTTGTAAGTAAATAAAAAATTTAAAATGATATTTGTAATTTTGAAGTGATTACTGTGTTGATTATTTAATAATTAAATGAGAGGTTAAATATATAAAAAGTAACGGTTTTTGGAGGGAAAAAATTATATTGCCACATATGTATAATTTAATAGGTTTTATTAAATGCTCATTAGCCAACAATTATATATATATAGATATTATTTTCTACATAAAATTATAAACTCATCATCATCTTCCCCATCTCTAGTCGGTCACCTGCTGCTGCCCAACGCTTACGTTCCCCCACTGGATTTTTACAAAATTGCACATTAATGAACCTTGCTAATTCATTTCCTCATATCAAGTCAATTGAATTTTCATAGAAAATATATGCTTATAAAGATATTTTTTTGTATATAATTTAATTTATAGGACAAACAAGCACATAAAAAATACAAATGCATTTTTTGTATTTGTACTTTATACTTACAAAGATGAATAAAATGAATGATTAAAATTAAATTTGACTAAAATCTAAAAATTTACAAGGTGACTGATATTACTAGATAAGTAAAGGCAGGTAAAATTACCCTTAATTGCAATTGCCATGGATATATAAATTGTAATGTTTTCCAATCTTAATATAAAATTACAGTCTCGTTACGAAATCATTCCGTCGGAATTTGTAACCGTTACATCATACTGTAATCGTCGTGGATAGTTGATCTAACGGCTACAAACCCCGACGGAATGGTTCTGTAACGTAACCGTAGAATCTCCCATAAAATTATGCATAAATTAAAAGGAAATGCTATGGTCCTGTTACGGTACCATCCCGTCGGGTGTTTTAACTGTTGGATCATCTATTTTGTACTAACTACATGTGTATCCAACGATTAAAACTCCCGACGGGATGATACCGTAATGGAATCGTGGCATTTTCCAAAATTAAAAAAGCATAGTTATCTAAATGTGGAGTTGCCTAACAAAACATTACCTCAATAGTTTCTTTAGCACTCCTTGCCAATTTTCCTAATTAGGTTGGTGAACTACATTAGACGGAGCAGCCTTACCAATTTACAAGACAAGGTTCGGCAGTCCACCTAAAATTGAGAGCATGCAATTGAGAAATCCGAGATAAGGCAAAACTTCAATTTTGGTCCATTTATTCTATTTTTTTGGCATATTAACTTTTCCTTCATCAATAATATCAATAATAGTACGTTATGTTGCAATTTGTATTACTATTGGAACCTTATCGTGAAAATGGTTTATTATTTTCTGGAATTAATTTCTTAAAAATGATAGAAAATGCAACATAACGTAATGTATTTTGACAAGTAATACCAAAAATGGGAGTACAAATTACAACACAACGTACTATTATTGATGATAAAATGAAATTTAGTGTATAAAAAAAACTTTAAACAAGTAAACGGACTAATTTTTCCTCCGAAATAACATCACTATCTACCATCTTTGAAGATAGACGCATTCCATATTCCTTCCATAAAATTCTTCAAACTCGAACATTTATCAAAGAATTTGATGATATGATATTCATATCACTAAGAAAAAATCATACAAGCAACGGTTGTGTTTCCTAATTAACACTCAACCAAACCCTTCACATGCATTGTTC
>CACSLK010027752.1:12885573-12901560 GCA_902706635.1 Striga hermonthica | reverse complement strand
GGGAAGGGCTCTTGTTTATCTTTTATTGCTTTTGCTGTTGTTTTTCTGTTTTTTTTACTTTGTGTTTGTTTGTGTTGGCTTGTGGATGTTTGTTCGTGTTGTGTGTTAGGATTGTCTCTGGCTCGAGTGCAACTTAATTCTCCTGTTGGGAGCGCACTCGAGTATTCTCCTGTTGGGAGGGTTCTCTTTCGTTTTAGTAGTTGTCGTGTAGTAGTTTAGCTTATGTTTTGTGGTGGTTCTTATTCTCGTGTTGCGAGCAGTATTTCTGTTTAGGTTGCAGTGGTGATATTGTAACCTCCCAGGATTCGGGCGGATTCGGGCTTTGCTCGTGTACATTGCTATTTGGCATTTTTAATGAGAATTTTATATCGTTGGAAAAAAAAAGGTTGTCTACCAATTATTAGTTTAATCTATTGATTTAGATTGGTTGTAGACATATGCGACCGACCACCGACGCAGAGGGTGCCGAGTATTTTGGTTCTGGACCCCAACACATGAAAGAGTCGGTATGTAGATGCTTTTGCTCGTCGAGAGAGAGACAAGATGATGCTTCAGATTCAAATGAGACAGACTGGTCATGCTGACCAGGTTGGCAGTTCGAGACGCCTCGCTCTGGTAGAGACCGGTCAATAGTCCCGCTTCCAACTGCGGGATGATTATGTGAAGAGTTGACAGCCGAGAGGTTGCAGTTCTCAGATGATTTTGTGGACTTTTACTCTGCATATGAACATGACATTCTTCCTCCCCGCCACGATAGGCTCCTGCATGTCCTGCTCCTCCACGTGTTGGGGGCCGTTTTGCGGGCACTGGATCCTCATGTAAATAATTTACGTACTTATTGTTGTTTACCATTATTATTTATTTAATAATAGCATATCAGTCATTATATGTTGTATATATGTGTTTTATTTTAATGCATGTACTATCAAAATATCTATGACTGTACCTAAGGATACCTGAGTCATTAAAGGTGTTGGGATTTATGATGATCTCGTTATGTACAAGTCACGAATTCAATAGCAAACGTAAACCTATGTGCAACGGATCTAAAAGATTGACGTAGAAAACTTATGGCTTAAAAATTTATCTGAATCTGGCGGATTCGGGATGATCGAGAACAACACGTCAGAATTGTCGGGATCACAAACGAAGGTCGGGACACGCGAAGTTGGGCTCGTCGGACGGCAGTGGTTGATCGGCGGTGGGTCGTGGGATGGCCTCGCGCGCCTTCGAGTTGTGGTTCGTCGGCTCCGATGGATCTCCGGGGTTGATCAATATATGTCTCGGTTATCTCAGGATCTTCTATTGTATTACTCGTACACATCTTCAACTTATATCGGTGGAACGATAAGAAGAAGTAAAGCTTGAACGGAAAACTGTGTGAGAGAGAGAAAGAGAGAGAGAGAGAGAGAGAGAGAGAGAGAGAGAGAGAGAGAGAGAGAGACGCACTACGTGTTTGTATTTAGCACGTAGGAGAATTTTGATATCTTCTTATCTTTTCCATGAGCTTAGTGATGTATATATAGAGCTACAGTAGGGATCCTTAGGAGAACAAGAACAAGGCTTCTTAAGTAATGGACTAATCGTGGGCCTGGCCTACTCTTCCAATTACTTAAATAATATTACGGTCCACTAATGTAATATTATTGCACTCCATATTCCTATCCCAAATTACATTTGTGACTCCAATAATAATTGCCCGAATTACCTCCCCATGTTTAAGATATAATATCAATTAATTAATTCGATTACTGATAATCAAGAATTAATTAGTATATTACATACCAAAGCTAGCGCTCGTTCATTGCATTATTATTATGACGGAATTTAATCCACCTGCAGGGTTTAGCATAACAATCCTTCATGAACTCACTTTGGGGATATCCTCAAACTAACGCACATGGTAACCGCAAATATCCTAACAGCACATCCTACATACAACAAAATTACCTAAGGCAGTAAGACTATTGATCCAGCTAACTGAACCTCACCCAAGTGAATCAAAGTAATAAGTACTGCATGTATATGTCTGTTTAATATCTTACGGGTTAAGAGAACGCAGTAATTAACCGAGGCCTAGTTCATTTACGACGATCAATATAAAATAAACTTCTTCTCTCTCGGATCCTGTTCAATACATATTTGTACTAGTGTAACTAATCAGTTAAGATAAACTGTACCGTTGACACTACAACTGTCCCAATGGGTTGTTCATTTTCATCTAGGTTGTGAACCAATAATTCTTGTTTCGCAAGTGACTGGCGGCTAACTCTGTGCCAGCAGCCGCGGTAAGACGGGTAAAATGATATACTATCCATCCGTGATGAACCATCGTATCCAAGTGCAAAACAACAAAACGTAGAACTTGTTTAATCGAACATGATTCTCATTCATAAAGGACAGAAGTGTGATATCATCTAATGACAAGCTCTCAGTATATAACACCACCAATCTCCCACTTATACTTAAAGCTTTCTCTTCTACAAGTATAGTCCTACAAATCTGTTACTCTAAAAGACCTATGTCGATCCTATCACCATACAACTTACTCCCATTCCTTCCACGTGTTTGACATTGACATTCTCCGACAAACTCTTCGTGAAAGGATCAGCTAGGTCGTCCTCTGATGCAATATTGGCAACATCGACTTTTTCTCTACCCACGATATCTCGTATCAAATGGTACTTGCACTCTATGTGTTTGCTTGCTTTGTGGGGTCGTGGTTTCCTTGAGTTTGCTATTGTTTTATTATTATCACAGTACACGGTGATACCACGTGACAAACTTAAAATCACCTCTAAGTCCACTAAGAAGTTCTTGAGCCAAACTGCCTCTTTCGCTGCCTCTAAGGCTGCTATGTACTCGGCTTCTATGGTGGAGTCTGCCATTCATTTTTGCTTAGCTTTCCTCCATGAAATGACTTCACTTCTCAAGGTAAACACAAAACATGAGGTTGACTTACTTTCGTCCTTGTCTGACTGAAAACTGGAATCGCTGTAACCCAGAGGTAACAAGCTATCTGCACGGTAAACTAACATGTACTCCTTAGTCCTCTTCATGTACTTGAGTATATGTTTCACCGTAGACCAAAGTTCTCGTCCTGGATTACTTTCATATCTAGCTACTATGCCACTGACATAGCTAATATCCGACCTCGTACACAACATAGCATACATAATACTTCCTACCGTTGATGCATAAGAAATTGTCTACATGTCTTCTATCTCTTGAGATGTCTTAGGAGACATCTCCTTAGATAGACCTATTACATGTCTGAAAGGTAACATATCTTTTTTGGAATCCTGCATGCTGAATCTAGCCAAGACAGTATCTACGTATGTAGACTGTGATAAGCACAACATTCTTTTTTTACGGTCTCAAATGACCCTAATACCAAGAATGTGTCCTTCTTTACCTAAGTCTTTCATATCAAACTGCTTAGACAACCACACATTTACGTCTATAACTCATTTTACAGTTTTCAATAAGAAGTGTGTCATCTACGTAAAGCACAAGAAACACAACCATGCTCCAACTGATCTTCTTGTACACACAGTGATCATCCGGACATTGAGTGAACCCATACGATTGGAATACATCATCAAACCGGATGTTCCAAGATCTCGAACTTGCTTCAATCCATAAATAGACCGATTTAAGCTTACATACTAGATGCTCATATCCCTTAGCAATGAATTCCTCTGGTTGCTGCATATAGATGTCCTCCTAAAGGTTTCCATTAAGAAAAGTCATTTTGACATCCATCTGCCAGACTTCATAATCCATATGAGCGGCTACAACCAAAAGAATCTGAATGCATTTAAGCATAGCTACTGGCGAAAAGGTCTCATCATAATATGTACCCTCTTTCTGGGTATAACCTTTCGCAACAAGCCTAGCCTTGAAGGTCTCAAACTTCCCATCTGATTCTCTCTTTTTCTTATCGAACCACTTGTATCCGATGGATCGTACCCTATTGGGTGGTTCTACAAGATCCCAGACCTGATTGGAGTCCATTGACCCCATCTCAGCTTTCATTGAAACATTCCATGAATCTGTAACTCTATCTTGAACTGTCTCGTCATAGGTCCTAGGTTCTGATTCTAGATCTCCTAGAACTGAGTCCAATGACTTTCTAAGACCTATCCATCGGTCGGGTAAATGGAAAACCCTCCCACTACGACGAGTTATTGTCTGCACTAGTACACTCTCAGTGTGCGCGGTGGGGAAATATCAACCTCACTCCTTAACTCGTCTAAGACAAGTCTACTCGCAGGCTTGTGATTCATAATATAGTCTTTTTCTAAGAATCTAGCGTTCGTACTAACGATCACCTTTCTGATCCTTAGGACTATAAATAATCCTCCTTTCGTTCCCTTAGAATAGCATACAATCAGTCTAACTTCTGAACGTTTGTCTAACTTTTCAGTCTCCTTCACAACCACATGTGCATCGCTTCTCTATACTCAAATATGAGAGAAACTGGGCCTACGCTTTTTATACAATTTATATGAAGTAGTCTCAACTGACTTAGATGGAACCCGGTTCAGAATATATGTCGTTGTTTCAAGCGCCATGCCCTAGAACGAACTGGGTAACTCAGAATAACTCATCATTAAACTAACCATCTCCATAAGAGACCTATTCTTTCGCTCTGCAACCCCGTTCTGCTGGGGTGTGCTGGGTGCAGTCAACTGGGATTCAGTCCATGCTTCTGACAAATATGTCCTAAACTCTCCAGAGAGGTACTCGACACCTCAATCGGATCGAAGCGACTTGATAGTCGTTCCCTGAATGATCTCCACAACTGTCCGATACTCTTGGAATTTCTCAAATCATTCGGACTTGCGATGTAATAGGTAGATATATCCATATCTCGAACAATCATCAATAAATGTAACAAAATACTTGAATCCTCCTATAAGTTAGAATGAAAGAGGTTTCAGATATTTCCTACAAACACACACTATGGCTTCTATACCCCACTGCTGAAAATAGATTCTTGGCCAATCTTACCTTCTAGGCATGATTCACAAGTCAGATAATTATCTTCTAGTGGATTATCCTCTAGATTCCAACTTTTGAATCCTCCTAAGGTCGATGTGCCCAAGTCTAAGGTGTCAAAGGTATGCTTAACTCATATGCGAAGGCTCCTTCCGTTTAATAGATTTAGTCAACACGTTCAATTGTGATTGTTGCAGTTTGGGATAGTTTGTTTTAAGAACATATAAATTGCCAACTCATGAACCAGAACATATGAAACGATTTCCTAAATGAATAACAGCCATGTCATCGAATGAAGCAGAAAACCCATCCATAGAAAGTCTAGAAAGTGAAATAAGATTCTTTCTAAAACTTGGAACATGAGGCGCTTTCTCAAAACCAAACTAGAACTATCAAAAGATAAAGTAATGTCTCCCACTACAACAGTCTCCACTTCCGTGGCATTGCCCATGTAGACGGTGGTCTCCCCTCCTTAAGTCGTCTGGTTTCCTGGAACCCCTGCAAGGAATTACAGACATGATCAGTGGTTCTAGTATCTACACACCAGGTACTGGTAAATACAACCGCTAAACATATTTCAACGACATAAACAAGAAATTTACCTTCTTTTCCCTTATTGAGGAGAGGGAAGTCGACCTTACAGTATCCTGACTTGTTGCACTTTTGGCATCTTTCTTTCGGTTTTTTTGCCACTGCCTGAGGCGCCGATCGAGGAGCAACTGGAGCAGCCTGTGCCTTCGCCTTTTCTGCAGACTTCTTTCTCTTCCTGCCCTTATAAGGCCTTGAAGGTCCAGCCTACTCGGCGACTAGCAGATGCTAAACGGTGTAGGCAGAAGTTGTCAAACAATAAGTGTGACTTTTGTATAACCAAAGAAAAGACTATCTACTACACTCATTGAGGGATTGTTCCCAAATGGCAGCAGTTTGGAAAATTTTGGTACCAAGGGTCAAGTTTTCGAGGGTTTTGTACGTTAGAGTTGGAGGATTGTGTTGTAAATATTTTTCCAGAGTAGAATCGAAAGATTCGAACACCGGGTTGTGTCTCTCGAGGAAGGTTAGCCGGAATATTCTATACGTTTATTCAAGCACAAATAAAATAAATAAAATTCCTAGACATACTAACTCAGATGATTTGATGGTTTTTAATTATCAACTACTAAAATTTCAATAAACAAATTGAAATAGCGAAATAATAACGAAGAACAAGCAGGATTTAAGGAGCTAGGGAGTCGGGGATATTCATTTTGGTTCGAAAAGCAATTATCAAGCAAGAGATTGTTTGGTTAAGTGATTTGCCGTTTAAGCACTCATTCTAAATAACTTTTCGTAATAAGAGAACAAACTTAAACAACAAGTTAACAAGTCATTTAACACCTAGGCAATACAATTACGAACAAGCCTAGTTTATACGAGTCTATTTCGACCGACTCCTCCCCTTTCAGTTCTAAGAGCCGATTAAAGAAGACTAGAAGGTGGTTAATCGACTAGTCCGTTTAGAATTATCAACATCATGCACGAATTAAACAAATTCAATTAAAATAATTGGACGTTGAAGTGTCACCCTTCAACAATTTTCAAAATTCAAGAAAGATGATAGAAAACCCTAGAAAAAGATTAACTAGTACAAATTAAACAATCACGAACACGATAATCGCAACAAATAATCAAAACATCAATCCCCTATTCCCTAGCATATGAATTTAGCCACTCATGATCGATTCAACATCAAAATACTCAATAATCCAAGCCATCATAATCATAAATAAAACAAAAAGAAAGCTTGCGATTAATGAATCCAATGTCGAAAAAATAAGAGCAAAACGAAATCTAAAAGTCGATACTAGGAGTTTTTCATCTCCAAGATTCAATCCGAATCCAAAGAAAAAGAGAAAATATATGTTTTTGTCGTGAAAACCTCTCCAGTCACGAAACCTAGTTCCCAAAAAACATTCATCTATCGTTTTTAAGATTCTAAACTTAAAATCAGTAAAACGCGCAAGTCGCGGCCGCGGAGAGTCCCGCGGGCCGCGGTGAAGAAGAGTTCCGCGGACGCGACTCTTCCTGAGGCCGCAACCTTTTTCTGCAGGAGGTTAGGCGCTGGAACATTAATTTGTTCGCCGCGGCCGCAGTGAAGGAGAGATCGCGACCGCGGGAGAGAAAATCTGAGCAGGGACGTTCATGGCGTGGCGGAACTCTCACGGCGTGGAGAAGACATGTGCCGCGGCGCAGCGCTGCGTCACGGCGTGAAGAGTAGCAGGTCGACGTTGAAGTGCAGCAATGGCCCGCGGCATGAGGAATGTGCACGCCTTGAAGGATGGTGGTGCCGCGCCGTAAAGGGGTGGCGCGGCGTACTGGAGCGTGGAGTGGTTGCAACAGCATGGAGATCTGATGTGCATGAGCTTCATGGCGTGGAAGAAGAAAGTGGCGCGGCCTGGCGCGGGAGTTGTGCAACAGCGTGATGTAGATGATGAGCATGTGGAGAAGACGGCTGGTTCTTCCAGTGTCCATTGCCCCCTTGTTGAACGCCGTGCGGGAAGCTCTGTATGATCGAGGTGCTTATAGTTGCATGATCGAGTACCCACATCATAAGAATATGCGCGTTAAGGGTCCGCGTGTGGTGCCGCAGCGCGGCTTGGACCAAGAGCTGTTAGCTTCTTTATATTGCTCGGTGTCTCGTTTACGCTCGTCGGGTATCGAAATTCTACTCTCGGGCCCGACTAATGTTTTACGTATGACCTATACTCCCGAGACTTTCAACCTGCACACCAACGATGACGAAACAAACGCAAAAAATGGAAACAAAATAACCGAAAAACCACATAAAAGACTCTAGATAGATGAAACACAAGACACGAAACAAAATGGACCAAAACTAAGAAAAAACACATGAAATGGGGGAAAAAGAAAGGAAAAACGAACACGAAAAGTGCAACAAAAATAGGACAAACAGATTGGTTTATCAATAATCTATAAAACAATACAAAACTGGAAGTTACGGTATGGGATTTAAATTTTGGCCTGACAATGTGTCGCATTTGAAATGCATGAAATCGAAAAAAATTTAAAGGAGAGAACTTTAGTGTTCGAGGGTTCTTAAGTGAGATTGAGAATTGGAGGAGTAATGTGTCCGTAGCGGTCTTGGGAGAACAAAATTTGGGAGGCTTTGGTGCCGATCGAGAAATGTTGCAGGTGCAATGGTCACATTCACTAGAAGTTAGATTAAAATGAAATTGTGATGGCTCGTTTAACCCATCATTGGGAATGTCTAGCGCAGGAGTGGTGCTACACAACCTTTATGGCTGGTGGATTAAGGGTTTCATTATGAATATTGGTTTTTGTTCGATTACAAGGGCGGGACATTGGGGACTATTTTAAGGTTTCCACCTAGCATGGAAATCGGGTTATCGTTACGTATTTGCGAAGGATTATAGTCTATGTTCTTTTTCGATGTTACAAAGTGTGAATGATGAGTCGGGAATCTATAGTACATTAATCAAGGCCAAAAGATAGCTATTGAGGATGTTGTGGTAGGTGAAGGTTTTCCATGCCTATCGGGAGTCCAGAACCTTGAGTGTTTGCTTGAGGGACAAGTAAAGTGGAAGAACCTCGAGTGGTTACCTCGAGGGTCGAGTAAGAGGAAGAATTTCAAGCAGGTAGCTCGAGCGCCTCAGTCCTATGGAGTATCATTTATAAAGTGGCAGTAGCTCGAAGCGGGCAACTCAGTTGCTAAAAAAGTTAAGTTTTCAGTATGAGACAGGAATCTCGAGCAAGTAACTCGAGTTCCTATGTAGTTTAGTAGCCAGGTTGGCCCAGTTCAAGTCAGCTCGAAGGTCGGGAGACCTAAGGATCTCGAATACCGAAAGGGACTTCATGGCTCGCAAGCTAAAAGTGGGGAGGTCGTAGTTACCACATAGTTTCCTCTAGATCAATTAGCTCAGTTACAAAAAAGTTTTCAACTGGTAGAAGCCCAAACAGTTAGCTTGGATGCCTAAAGTTTTAAAGCGGCAGAAGCCCAAGCATTGGCTCAGGTGCCAAAAAGTTTAAAATGACATATGCCCGAGCAAGTAACTGAAGTGTCATATGTAAGGTTTTAAAGCGGCAGAAGCCCAAACGGTTGGCTCGGGTGCCAAAAAGTTTCAAATGATATATGTCCGAGCAACTAACTCAAGTGCCATACGTTTTAAGGGGGCATAACTCCGAGAAGATAGCTTGGAGGCCGAAAGGGTGAAAGAAGTGAAATCTTGGACCAAGAGCCATACTTGCACGTAAGAGATACGAAAACTCAGACGTTGTAGATTGTAGGGCTTAAGGTAGGCTCAGTATGCTGAAGTTATACACTTGGCCAAGGAACAATTGTTCTACTCTCAGACGAGTCTCGCGCAATTAAGATCGTCTAGAGTGAGGGTGCTAGATGATATAGCAACAAAAGTAGCCCGGTGGACCGGCTTGACCGTTTAGCTCAGGTAAGGCCGATCTAAGGGAGCTTAAGTCCAACTCATGTGATTAAAATATATGGTATTTGTTAAATACATTAAGACTGATGAAATATTCTTAAATGATATCCAAGTAAGTTTGTGTATAACTACACTGTTATTCTGGAGAATCACTCCTTGATTATTAAGGAAACAACTTGCCTTTGAGAGTAAGTCGTTAAGCCCCTTTTAAATAAGGGATCCAGGTTCAATTTATAGACCTAAGCTCTCAATAAGTCTCTCAATTGCAATACGTTTCAGATATAAGTTTTCTGACTTGAGCGTTGGAGTGTATACATCGGGGCCCCGCCCTCGGTGCTTTTGCAGGTTGATTCTGTTCGCAAGTCGAGGCGAGTAGGACGAGGCGGTTCCACCAAAAATCTTGGTGAGTCGATATTTTTTATGTATCACCAACTGAAATAACATAAATAAAATTTTGGGTTTGGCTCTTTATATGCCGATCGGTAATTGATTTTTACTTTTTTACCTTTAAAATTTCGTTCGAGTTAGGCTTTGTTAATAAAATAACCAAACCGACCGAACTATATAAAAATATTATTTTTATATTTTATTTATTATGTCTTTTCATCCAAAAAATTATATAAATATATCAAATAAAAATATAAAAATACCATATATGTTTTTATTATAAATAAAAATTTATTTATATTATTTTTGTTAATTTGGTTGACCGACCGAATAAATCTATTTCGGTTCGGTTTTAGCTTGGTTTGGGGTAAAAGTTTGGTTTGTTCTATTTTTTTTCCAAAAGTTCGACTCAATTATTTATGTTTTGACCTTTTAGTCGTCAGTTCAACGGAATTGATCAATGAATATCGCTATGCGTGGCAGCATTTTGGTAATTGTTTAAAATTTTAAATGTGTAGAAGATCACAATTTTGTAATTTTGTAATAATATGACGAGTTTTTTAATATGCATGTCCTCATGTAATATATTGCAGTTTATGTATTATTATTGTGTAATATTATGCAAATTTACCCAGGATTTAATGTGCAATATATTAAAACTTCTGAAATTGCAAATAAGCCCCAAGGCTTATATAATTAAAAAAACAAAAACAAAAACAAAAACTCTCCCCCATCTCCGCCGACCCTCTCCGTCAACATCACGATGCCATTTTCCTATGAGGCCACGACCTCCGGCCCCATGGGAGAAGATGAAACCCTACTTAAGCCCAGTTTTGCCGTCTCTTCTTTGTCCCATCTCGTACTTCTATTTTTATTTGTCCTTTAACACGAACTCTTTGAGATGTCCGGCTCGGATCCACAGTTAGATCTCGTACATCAAATCTCATTAGCTATTGTTAGAGTGACCATAATCTCTATGGTACCTACAATATAGGTCAGTCCAATAGGGAACATACCCTCGCATCTCGGGGATTTGGGTAGGTTGGGTAAGCATGCCCGTATCCCAATGCTTCTTCCATATTTGTACCACAATTTGTTGCATTCTTCTGCCCTTGAGTCCCGATTTGAAGATATCTTGTCATCTGAGAGAGGCTTCTCCTCAGTTTGCTTAGCTTTAGCCTTATCGTTTTGCAGAAAATTAGCCTCTGACTCCTTCGTGTTGATATATTTTGCGAGACAAGCTAACATCTCATCAAAAGGCATTGTCGGCCGCTTGGTGAGGGTTTTCCTACATGCTTGTGGTCGGTGACCCCTTATCAACACTCCTGTTCGAATCTCTTTTGACGCTACCACATTCTCTAGTATAACGTGTTACGTACTAGTGGAGGGTCTTTCCCTCCTTGTACTACACATATCAAAGCCCGGTAGGTCTTCCAGTGTTCCCTCGCGCTGGAAAACTGGTTGATTAACTGCAAACTTAACCTCTCAAAATTTTATATCGATCCGTCAAACAATTAGTGAAACCAATCCTGTGTCGACCCCTTAAGGATAGTTAGGAAAGATTTACAGCAGACCGCGCCATTATAGCAATGTCATACTAGTATGTTCTAAAGCTCCTTAAATGTCTAGTTGGATCTATCGAGCCATCGGATGACAGGTTCAACTCGCGAAAATTATTCGACAGGTTCAACTCGCGAAAATTATTTGACAGGCTGGGTTCCAACACCTCCTTGGGTGCTACCCTACTCTCTACCTGGGCCTGTAGCTTCAGTAGTTGGGCTTGTAACCTCTCGTAGATAGCATCTTTAGTTGGTCGAGACATCATGCTCGGTGATGATACCGATTTGGCTTCACCATCCTCGGCTCTCCATTGAGTTTGTGGCTGCGGAGGTCTTGTGTTCATCTATCATAGTGCTCGATCGAGGTGGAGCCATTGCCTCGGCAGTAATATTGTCAACTTCACCCTTGTGAGATGAATCATCTGATTTTCTCTATGGACCTCTTAATCATCTAGGTTTTCCTGCTGTCCTCTCCGTCCTTGGGTTGGGTATCCTTCGAGATATAGAGATGTTGTTCCTCGACCCTCTCATTAGGTCCAGTAGCCTGAGTCGCCAGGATTTGTTGTTGGTTCCCCACTGTTGTCACCTACTTTCTTGACGATAACAATCATTTAGTTATCACTTTGTAGAATATCACCTTTTTCTGGGGTTAAGTGTTCCTAGAAAATTTTAATTATTATCATTTTTGAGGTTAATAATAATAATTCATTTTAAATAAGTATCACTCTATTAGTTATTAATTATTTATTGTTTTATTTTTATAATTTCACAATAAGGATAGTAAAGTGTTGTTTCTAAATTTTCTAAATCATAAAAAATAGAGTAAAATTACAATTTTAATCTTGCATGTTTTACAATTCTAACTTTTCGTCCTCTTTAAATTGATTTTTATTTTTCGTCCGTTGTATTTGCAAAAATGTTATAAAAAGGTCCCGAGCATACATAAGAGACGAAATTGCAATTTTTTTTGCGAAACATAAGAGATTTTGTTTTGTTGCGAAAAGGATATTTTTGTAATATTTCTGCAAACATAGGAGACAAAAAACAAAAAAAAAAATTCGAAGATGATGAAAAAGTTAGTGTAGTGATTTAAGATAGTGAAACATATAAAACTAAAATTACAAATTACTTTAAAAAATAATATAATTCGTATGGAGTGTGTTGGTCTTTTGGGCCGAATGTAGTTAGCCATTGTCTGAATAGAGTTTCTAGATCTGTGTCCTGAGCCGAGCTTCGTGCTGGTGGTGAAGATCGTATTCTATATGTTAGGTTGTGTTTTGTTTTTCTTGTTTGTATGTTAGATTTGTTTGTGCTATGTGATTTTTTGTATTTTCTTTGGTCTATCTCATGTTGGGAGTTGTACTTCCTTTTGGGATTAGCATTATTATACTGGGTCCATTTGTGGTAGCTAAGGCTCCCTTAGGGATGTCCTCCCACTAGATTCAGCTTCTTGTTGTTTTCTACTTGTAATTATGTGTTCTATTTATAAATTAATATTTTTTTGAAAGAAAAAAAAAGTATTGAAACAGCCTGGAATATGAAGACAACATAGTTAGATTAATGTTCAATTAGTCCCTCATTTGAATGAATGGGAATAGTGGACTTTTGTTGACTGTTATGCACTAAGAGCACTCACAATGTTTTGGGCCTCTTTTTATATATGTGGCAAATAAATAGACTCAAGTCCATAATGACATGGACAAACTCAAGCTAAAAAATTCAAAATCTATTCAATGCAAAAAAAAAAGGTACTAGGTCTAGTATATCCAACAACCAATAAAAATATCATAATAATAAATGCATGCAGAAGAATATGTTTTGCCTATTAAAAAAAGAATTGTGAATAATTGATGACTAGGTAGGTTTGTACTTGGGTCCAAAATAGACCCAAGAGTGGGCTTGGTCTCCCTTTTCTAGTGCCACATAAGCTAGACCAAGTCTATTTTTTATTGCATTGGAAATACATTTTTTATAGACTAAGTTTATTTCCTACATGACACTTGATTTTTCTTTAAAAGACTCAAAGCATTGTGAGTGCTCTAATAATTAGACATGGTCACGGACCGACCCGGCCCGTGGGGCAGACCGAAACGGGTACCGGACCGGCTCAAACCGGCCGCCTAAGGGCCGGTTCGTTTAACGGACAGTGAGGGCCGCAGTTCGGTCCCGGTTGGTGCAAATTTTTTTTGCCCCGGCAGTTTGGTCCGGGCCGCGGGCTGGACGTCGGGAAATGTCTCTATTTTTTTTATTATTCTGTTGTTCGGGCGGGCCGAAAAATCGGCGGGATCCGGCCGGTCCGATGAACCGGCCCTTAGCACTTTCCGGTTCAGTCACGGTCCAGGGTTTTGAAGACCGTCGCCGGACCGGGCCCTTTTTTTTTTATAAATCTCAGACATCCAAGAAAGAGCTTGTCGGGTCGGGCCCGTTGACAGGCCATGTCTACTACTCCCTCCTATTTTTTTTAAATGTCATTCTAGCTTTATCAACTATTTGTCAAATAAATGTAGTTTTAGATCTTTTGTACATATTTTTCCATTATTACCCTCATTTAGCTAATAAATACATTACGTATTTTCATATTCACTCTTCACTTTTTCTAAAAATACTCATCTCTATCTTTATTAAATAAGGTTATTATTGCGGTAAATTCTTCTTAAATCCCCAATCCACAATTCTTTTTCCTTGTCAGTCCCCATTGCATTTTATTTTCCTCTTTACTCCCTAATACATATTTCTCTTTCCTCTCAACTCCCCATATAAATACTAATACTATTATTATTCATTTATTTTGTTATTTAATCAAAAAATGGGAAAAAAAATAGGTTCTCTCTCGTCTTTACTCTCTTTCTCCAGATCTGAAAAAATAAAAAATCGAATACGAAGCTCCAAATGATCTAACCATGGAGAAACACATATCCTCCTTAGCCTCCATAGCTATAGCCACGCTTACCCTCTTTCTCCTCTACCTGCAAACCACCTCTCGAACGACTCCCAGGCCCTGGTCGACTCTGCGAAATTGCCAGAAAAAAAAAAAAAAAAGAAGAAGCAGAAGAAGTTTCTTTTAACAAGACCTAGTAGGAATTATGAGTGATTGTCGAAATCCTAAGCTGGCCACTGATTAACATAAGAGAAATCTACCATGTGTAAGAGAATTAATTACTCTCTCTTACCCCTACAGTAGTGCATCAATGGCAATCGCGACACACGAATTTTGCTGCGCGAATTCTCAAATTATAACCGCAAGCCACCAATATTTTCTGATGATTCATGATGTATGCAAGTGAGTTTCCAGTTTCTCCGGTTATGGGAATTACAGAAATTTCATAAAGATGTTAATTGGAGTTAATTATCTAGTGCATTAGTTTTCCAAGTTTTTTTTTTGTTTTTTTTTTAATGTTTAAGCTGAATATTGTAGATTGTAAACTTATAATTCGTTCTTCTTTTTTTTTCCCTGGTAATGATTTGGTTTTATGGAGCATTATGAGCAGTTTTTTAACTTATTTTTTGAGTGAATTTAGTAAAATTACTTCTTAATTTTATGCAATTACCATGATTAATGGATATTGATGGTCCTTTGCTTGTGCTTTTAATTAAACACATACGCAGGATGAATTTGAATAATGTTTTCCCTATAAGAGTATTGTGTGGAATTTATCATTTCTCCTCTCCCTTTGTTGGATTTTAGATTGGCTTTGATCTACATTAGATGAGCATCTTTACAGTTAACTTGTGATTTGGGAAATGAAAATGGTGATTGTACAGTAGCTTATACTAGGTATGTTAATGGTTGGAGACAAGGATGTGATGAAAACAATCTTTTAATTGCAACCCAACGGATGCTGCACTGCTGATGCAGTTGGGCTGTGATCGGGTGTTTTTGGCCCGGAATTTTAGGGGTGAGATTTTATACCCGAGAACCGAACCAGACCGAACCGAAAATAACCGGTTCGGTCCGGTTATTTAAAAAAATGAAACTTTTTTTCGGTTCCGGTTATTTTTGCAAAAATCCGGTTCTGGTTCCCGGTTCTTTTGCAAATGTTTGCGTATTAACCGAGGGACCGACTATATATGTGAAATATGCATGTTTTATATGTGTATATATATGAATCGGTTCTGGTTCTTGATATCTAATACTCGGTTCCTCATTTTTGCATTTCATTTCTCGATTTTTATGATACTTTTAGATCATAAGTTGCAATTTTTTCACCGGTTCTTAAGTCAAAACCGGTTATTGTTGGTTATTCTTCATAATTCGGTTACCCGAAGAACTGGAAAAACTGAACCGTTATAACTCGGTTCGGTTATTTTTCGGTCCCTGCAGATATTTAGGTGTTAACCGAATTGGTTTTTTTATTTCGGTTCCGGTTCAGGTTCTTGAAAAGTATGTTAAGAACCGGACCAGTCCCAAGCCTAGGAAGTTTCCGACTGCCCGGATAAGTTCGGTCCATTGATAAGTTAGAGAACTTGTACTATTTTGTGGTTTAATTTATATATTCGAGTATTTGATTTTAGTGTATTAATCAAGTTTTCTCACATATTTTATTTTATGAACGGACGTACACCAATGTTTGGATTTTTTTTTT
>CACSLK010027752.1:12854337-12864663 GCA_902706635.1 Striga hermonthica | reverse complement strand
CGTCTCGATTCTCCTGTGGGGAGCTTTGTAGTTTTTATTTGTGTTTTGTTGTAGTAGTTGTCTTGTGAGTCTTGTTTTAGTTTCTAGCGTTGCTAGAGTCGGGTTCCTAGGCGGTCATCTGACCTGTCCTCTCAGTTTCAGTTTTAGGTTTTTTTTATTCTCCCGTTGGGAGCTTTGTAATTTTATTCGCACTTTGTGCGCTTGGTTTATAATAGTTCCTCTATCGTTCCGGCAAAAAAAAAAATGATTTTAATTGGTATATCTACACAAATATTTCTTTATCAAATTGATGCATTGAAGATACTAATTTGACTCAATTTTATAGTCGTCTAATAATATTCATACGTGGATTGCCATTACAATCATTAATTTACATGAATTAAAAATCATTGTTTTTCAAAACTATAACATTGCAGATGCTTTAAACAACCATGGAATAGTTAGATTAGAGTTTCACTATGGGCTTGGTATTCGCAAAAGGCAAGAATTGTAGAAATAGCTGAGTTCGACCTTGCATTTTTTATGATCTTTTGTTTCATGTGTTTTTCCTCTTGATTGCAACTATAACATATTTTTTAATATGTTCGGATAAGTCGTGTTTTTGGGTTAAATAATCGTGTCGCGTTTCTTTTCTTTCTTAGCATTTTCAGCGTTATTTTGGTTGTCATCTTAAGTTCATTGTAAAACGACGTCGTTTGGTCCGTGTACATATTGTTGTTAACCGACTTGGATCGTCTACCTTAAAGGGGTAGTAATCATAATTATCGCGTGAAACCCGTCCCCGCGCCAAACATGACCCACCTTGGTACATGACCCACCTCGGTTCAAGCTGAACAATTAGACTGACTTCTTGTAAAATCCATCAATAACCGACTTTGGAAGATTCTCAAAATCACGACCCATGAACCGAGGACTGACCTGATCGAACTTCAAAGCAGGTGTCAAAGCACACCTCTAATTGGACCATATACGAGATGTGTAATCATTGTTGTCCCCTCGGCAAGTACCAGACCGCTTCAAAAAGCTGCAGTGCATTAAATGCAATCCTATCTACCTCGTACCAAAAGTCAAAGTATACCCCACAATAAATAGCAGAATTTGTTATTGTAGAGGGATCATGTCTTCGAGAATAGTTCTTAAAAAACAAATATCAACCCGGTTCACGTTTAAACCGATTTCCTGTACACTACAAAAATTCAGAAGTAGTACAAAATCTCTATTTCCCTTACTTTAATTAAGCTATTTTTCAGTTGTTAAATTTCACATAGGGCATCATAAGTTTTTGGAGTGAATATTTGATGTTTTATATAACAACTGCATACGTTCATTCAACGCTGATAATATCCACCATTTTTATTAAAATACGTCGCAATCTGAGAAAACTTCGAAGGCCGGACACAGTCGTAATGTCGTCAGGTCAGCCGGACAAACAACTGCAGTCCCGACAATTCCAGACTTCAATGTTTTGTTCCAAAATCCAGAATTCGTGAAAGGTTTTTCTGCTTTGATGGCTCAAAATATGCCTGGAAATTCACAGGCAAATCTGATTCAACCAGTTAAGCAACCTGTACCACACGTTCAGGCCCATGTGGAAGCTGAAACGTCTCATGCAACTTCACAACCACGTCATGACCCTTCTCAGCAACATAAAGAAGAGGTCGTCGTTTAAACGAACGTTAATCTCCATGATAATATGATTCTACCAAATATGAACTTTCAATAGCAGACAGCTGAAAGTCAATCAGATTAACGACGTGGAAATCCAGTGGTCGTCGCACCTGTATTGCCGCAACCAGTAAAGCAAACTGATCTGCGTCAACAAATCGAGAAGAACCGTCTAGCGAGACACGACTCGGTTGAGCTGGAAACATTAAGAAGGAAAATTACTGAGTTGGAAACTCGGCAGAAGTCGCTCGAGGATCGCTAGCACTGAACTTCAACATCGGCGCATGTTAATTTGGAGGCGACTCTCCACTGGCATCTGAGATTACATTGGAACCATTACCTAAGAAAATTAAAGTTTCTCAAATTGGTTTTTATGACGGGACTTGAGATCTCGATACTCATCTCGGGCAATATACATCATGGATGGATCTGCATGGGGCATCAGACGCGTTACGATGCTGAATGTTCTCTTTGACTCTGGGACCTCGGGCCCAGAAGTGGTACCATTCTTTGCCACATCGTTGTAACACCTTGCCTTCTCTAGCTTGACTCTTGAAAATCAGAGTTAAATTTTTCTTTCTATTTTCGAAATAATGCGCTTTTCAGTTTCGAAAATACTAAAGTTTCTTGCGAAATGTTACTAAAACTTTCTTATCTTAACTCATTCAGACATACTCAAAACATGCAACCGAATCAATCTACAGTGGAGATAATGATTTTACACATGCAAGTCTGAAAATATCATACTGGTCTGTTTAAGCGGAAGCTTAAAACTGAAACTGAAATAGTACACGTATACATATTATTACATGCTCATGAATATAGGACATAAAATGCGTTTAAAAATGTCCTTTAGCTCATGACCACATCTGCCACGTCTGCTCACCCGGTACGCTGGACTCCGTCACCTAAAAAGATAAAATAGTGGGGGCGTGAGCACAAAGAACTCAACGGTGCTCCGCAGAAATCAGTACTGAATAACACAACATCAATAATGACAATATCATGATTTAAATATATAGGAGTTAAACTGTAAATTTTTAACTTTAGCTGTGGTCAAAAGACCCTTCGGCCCTCGGTCGCCCATGTGCACACCCCAATTGGAACAATAAGGCCCGCGCGGCCTCCATCGGGACCCAGGTGGAACATTAAGTCCCGCTCAGCCTCCAATACTGGGTGATATAACTTTCTCGTGCATACCTCAGACAGGGTAAAATAATTAAAGACGATGTGAAACCCAATACATGACCCCCACCAGATAAGCTTGGAAAAATATGCAAGTGTTGTGGATGCTCGTAGCTAACGGAGGCTCGACACTTCACAAGCTACCAAAATATTTAAGTAATTACTGAAACTGATACTGAAACTGATACTGATAAAACTGATACTGAAATTGATACTGAAACCAATTTGCTCGACTTATAAAACTGATACTGAAACTTAAACACTTAGGCAGGCATAGCAGATATAACATGTAATCAGATAAAACACATAGATTCACATAAGCACATAAGACTGAAATTGGCTTCTCGGCTATATTGGACTGATCACGAGTTTCCAGATAAAATATGACTGAAGCTCGAAATCTAAAATTTTCAGTATAGCTTTATCTGGCTCGAACCAGCCAAATTGCCAGTCTCCGGCGACCCATTCTAATCCACTAACTCATACAAGGCTTTATATACTAATGGACTTCAACCATGTACAAGTTCATCATTTAAATCAACTTAAATCGTGCTGAACGAGCTTCATAACTTCAAGATTTTTCAAAAATCACTCAAAGCTCTAAAAATTCTGAAACTTGGCAGTTAAAAGTTAACGTACTCAAGTATTTTCTGTTAAATTTCAACTCATTTGTATGTCAATAGTTTGGTCTAACTCGAGTGTTAATCTTAACACATAAACATTCTTAATACACATATAATTTCAAGAAATTCTCTAAATTTCCACACTTAACATATGAAGCTGAAACTTTAGATTCCTAATCAAAACTTATGCAAGACATGCTCATAAAATTCTTACATCAAAAGCACGAGTGTGGAATGAGGACTCATGAAACTAAAATCAACTTGACATGCATCGGGTCTAACATTTTTAATTCACTCAATTAATGTCATATTTGCAATGCTTATTGTTAACATGTGTGTAAACATGTCATAAAAATTTTATAATAATTACATGCTTGTAGGTTGAGATAATCGCGTTCAAAGTCACAGCTATAAATAAGGCATTCGAATTCAATTTGCATGTTTAACTTCAAAAACTTGTATCTCGAGCTATACTCAACCAAATTACATGAAAATTTTACATATAAGCTCAGCACTTACACAAGAAATAGGCATTATAAGCTCAACATAGCATGTTGTTCATAGCATGCTCAAAATCAAAAGAGAACAACACATAACAATCATGCATGCGAGCAGGTGTAAATTCTTATTTCATTGCATGTTTATATACACTTAAGGGCTGGAACTTTAGCACATTATAACACATATTAAAGCACCTTAACTTAGCTATAAATCATGCTAAAATATAGTCTTCTTACCTCCTTCAATTAACAAGAAAAACAAAAAGAATAAGGGGTGCCCGGTTCTCGACTTTGCTTGAACTTGGGGGTAATTGCTTCGGCTTTTGCTTGCTTCCTTGGGACTAGGTGCTTCTAAACTCTTACTTGATGAATGGAAGATGAGATTGAAAGGTTAATATGCTGATACTATCAAATATCGCCGGATAGAACTCGAAATCACTCGGTGCACGCACTTGAAATCTCTCGGCGGCACAAGGCTTTTACTCTCGGCTTTAGCTCTTGGTTGGGGAGTTTGGAGGACTTTTTGCTGGTTTTGCTAAGGGCTAAAATGAAGGACATATCACTTGAAAGGAGGACTTAATAAATGGCTCAAAGGGGCGATAATTCCTAGGCAAGGGAATGAGGACAAGGGGAAATCAACCCTTCCCAAGGTTTGGCATGACATGTTGTAGTATGGGCTGATTCTTGCATGGGAAATGCAACTAAAATAATCAGGTCGTGTTTCTTTTTCTTTTTTAGCATTTTACGGCATCATTTTGTTTGCCATCTTAAGTTCATTGTAGAACGATGCAGTTTGGTTTGTGCATGTGCTATATATATGCACACATGCATGTACATATCAACAATGGTGAAATAAAAAAATATTTTTCAATTTTCCTCTCTCAATTTTCACAAGAATACAACTAATTGACACTTATTATAACTTGAATACATCTCACTGGATGATTAAGCATTGTATAGATAATATAGGATATACAAAGTACATCAATACGCACAACTCGACCTCCAATGATTTATTTCTCTCAGAATTTCTAGTTCATTCCTATACGTGATTTTTGTCCACTTTTGTTGAGCTACTATATTAGTTAAGTTGAGTGTCTCCATAGCTAGTTAAACCACCACCACAGTCATACTTGAAGGCTATTTAGCCGTAAAAATTGTCTCACGCATTAAAAAGATACAGTTATGTTCTACTAGAGAAGAGATTGTCCTCAAAGATTTAATCCAAAGATGGACTTGCTTAGAGGAGAGACATGTGGATTCCTACGGTGAGACAAATGAAGACAATGATAGCCACATCCAAGAATTGATTTCTTTCTCAATCTTCACTAATTAAGAACAAAATGAAGGTAAATTCTTAAAATTCTCTAAAAACTAAAAATCCATACTATTACACGATTTAAAATATGTTGATCATTATAACCGATACGTGAGCCGATAGAGTTTAGTATTTACTCGATAAATATTTGGTTTATTTCATTTAGTTTCTGCTTCTTTTCACCCCGTTCGGTATAGCGAAACCAACACGTTATATATTTGCCATCGATCGAGGGCCGAAGAAAAATAAAAAGAAAGATGATAGGAGACGGAGTCGCAGTATAGTGAAGGTCGAGGTTGGGGTGAATATAGACGACCCATATTACGTGCACAGAAGACGTCTAGCTAAATTCGTTAAATTAAGCACTTGGTGGGAGACAACCCATCGTTTATAGCATTTATATTTTTTTAATTAGCTTACAAAAATTCTAAAAAAACTAAAAAAAATAAATAATGGTGATTAATTGTTCGGCGAAGCATGGACAAGATAATCATGCTTAAAGCTGCAAAGATTACTTTCAAAGGAGCTCGTTCGACTATTCAGTTAGTTGCTTAAGGTATATCACTTTTTTTTTCTTCTAACATTGTTCTTTTTCAAAGAATAAGTTTGAGGGAGAGAAGTGTCGTATATCTTAGGCTTTTATTACCTTCTTGCTTTTGATATAGTTTCTTGCATTAATTCTTAAACTTATGATTTTATTTTATATGTTAGGATTCACATTTATTTTCTTTTAGGAGTAGTTTGGGCCTTGGTTGGATGGTGAATAAAAGTTGGATCGTGAATGGTTGCTTGTTGTGATCGAGAATTGTTATGGCGATTATGAAACTCATGCTTCGACGAATTTACTTGTGTTTCTTGGATTGATGATATATTGAGACTAGTGAGATTGAAGTCTTGTTCTTTGTCTCTGTGATGTTGATTAAATACATTATTATTAGAATTTGCCTAAATTCTTACTTGAAAAAAATGCATTCATAATCGTAAATTTTCAAAATGATTTAGGCATTTTTGAATTAGCTCGTTTAGCCTTGTTTTTTTTTTCCTCAAAATATTTTTCACTAGTAGCCCGTGACTAGTGAGATTGAAGTCTTGTTCTTTATCTCTGTGATTTTGATTAAATACATCATTATTAGAATTTGTCTAAATTCTTACTTGAAAAAAATGCATTCATAATCGTAAGTTTTCAAAATGATTTAGGCATTTTTGAATTAGCTCGTTTAGCCTTGTTTTTTTTTTCCTCAAAATATTTTTCACTAGTAGCCCGTTTGAGCTTTGAGGCTTTTTCTTGTCAGCTAAATTTTGTGATCTGTGGTGATGACGGTGTTATTTATTGAATGATTGGAGGTAGAATGAGGTGTGATTAAGTTACATTTGTTGTGCTTGACCGAAAAAAAAATCAAATAATAATAATAATAATAATAATAATAATAATAATAATAATAATAATAATAATAATAATAATAATAATAATAATAATAATAATAATAATAAAGGGATCTCGCAAGATGAATTGAAGGGATTCTAGTCCTCTTACATGTTTTATTATTTTGACAAGCAATGAGTAATGGAAAACCACTCTAGGACACTTGGATCACCTCCATTGCTTCCTCCCATCGAATGTTGTCCTTACGATTCGATCTTATTTTTAAAAAGTGAACTCTCAAAATAAATAAAAAAAGGTCAAGTACCTAATTGCAATTTGAGTTGATCGCTTATTAGTTGTGTATAGTGTTTTTGGGTTGGTCATGATACATTTTATGTTCATCACGAATGAGTAGCGAATTATTCAACTACTCTATTTACTCGAAAGATGTGATTCTTTATTTGAGCTACTTAACCCATATTTATTTTTTCCTTGAACGAAAAGTCAAAATTACAACCCGAAAAGACCTTTTGATTCTTAGCTCATGTTTATTAATTGTGTGTGTGTTTTTTTTTTACAGGAACGATAGAAAGATCTATTAACTGGAAGAGAACCAAGTTCAAATGTACAATCACAAAACAAGATCAACATCAGAGGCACATCTACAAGATGGCCTAGAATCTCAACTGAAACCACAAAAAACACTAAAGAAAAGAAAAGAACAAAAGATGAACCATTGCCTCAAAGCCTAGCACAACCCTGTTCTAAAACAATTAAAGACACAAACAAAGACAAAAGAACTAGACACTACAAAGGAAGCCGAGATGCTGCAGAGAAATCTCCCCAATCAGACATTGCTGCTTTGATGACAATGTGAGGAAGAGGCATAGAATGCTGAAAAATCCAATGATTCCTGGTCTTCCAGCCACCAGAGTAAATAAGTGGATAGCTGAATCCTCTCCTCTGCAAACTCTGAATGATCATGGCTTGCCACCAGGATCTGAAGGAGTCTTTGAACAGATGAAGGTCAGGCCAAGAAACTGGAGCAAGTTCCTAAATGGTGCAGACTCTGGGACATTGTAGGAAGGCATGCTCTACTGTTTCTGGTGCTTCTCCACAACATCTACATATCACATCAATGTCCAACCCCTGCTTTTCAAATTAACAAGCACTGACAAGGCACATGTGAGACATTTTTAAATAAAGATTTTGATTTTCATCAGGACTTTCAAAGACCAAGTTCTTTTTAGAGTTAGAGGCCATGGATTGGGAGTTGAGCTGCATTCTGGCAGATCCAAAGTTCTGACTTTTTGAGCCATCAAGGAAGCATAAGTGCATGCCACAGAGAATTTTCCCTTCTTGTCAAGTGCCCAGTAGAGTCTATCAGGCTTGTCTGCTCTGATTGTTTTAATTTTCAAGATGGCCGTGCTATCATCAGTATTAAAGACCTGTTTAACAAGCCACTCATTCCAATTGGAACCATCAGCCAACAACAAGTTCTTAACAAAGACAAGATGATCTCTAGAAATGTCTAGAATATTAGGAGCAGGTTTGAACAATGTTGGCACCCAATTAAAATCAGAAATTCTAGTAGAAACCCCATCTCTAATTTCAGTTCTTAACCACTTAGCAAATGTAGGCAGGACATCCATCCAACAATTCCATAACCAAAAGCCTTTTTGAGATTTAGCTGCTTGAAATATAAAAGAGTTAGGGAAATACCTATCCTTCAACACTCTACTAACCAGATGATCAGGTTGATTGGTGATTCTCCAAAGTTGTTTGCAGATAAGGGCTTCATTGAAAAGTTTTATATCCAAAAGGCCTAGACCTCCATTCTGCATAGGAATTGTTAGCTTATCCCAGCTCTTCCAATGAATGCCCCTGAATTCATCTGTATTAGTATTCCACCAAAATTTTGCACAAAGACTGGAAATTGCAGAACATATAGAGACTGACAACTTAAAACAGGACATGGTGAAAATAGGCAAGGCTTGCAGCACAGCTTTCATCAGCACGATTTTGCCTGTAGAAGATAACAGTTTGGACTTCCTGGATTGAAGCTTACCTTGAATTTCTTCCAGAAGATAATCAAATACTTCCTTCTTTGATCTCCCAATGCCCAAGGGGAGACCAAGATATCTAGTGGACCTGTGTGATTGAATGCCTTGAAGAGCTGAACAAACACTAGACTGAAGAACAGAAGGTGCATTCCTGCTAAAAAATATAGCAGATTTCTATAGATTCACAGATTGCCCAGTAAAAAGCTTGTACTTATTCAAAATGTCCATAAGAATATGAGCCTGATCCACTCCAACTTTACAGAAAAATAATGAATCGTCAGCAAATAGTAGGTGAGATATAGTTGGACCATTCTGAGATAATTCCAGCCCCTTAAGATTACCAAAAGAACAAGCATCCAATATAAGAGCAGAGAGAAGTTCAGAGACAATTAAGAACAAGTAATGAGAGATAGGATCTCCTTGTCTTACTCATCTAGTAGGGCAACCATAGCCACTGACTTTACTATTGATTTTAAAGAAAATAGAAGTGGTAGAAATACCAGCGATAATCAGTTTCACAAAATCTATATGGAACCCCATCTAGATCATGATCTTTTTAATGCTAAGCCATTCCACCCTATCAAATGCTTTCATGAGATCAAGTTTGAGGGCCATGAAGTAGTTCTTGCCAGAGGAGTGTCTGTTCAGAAAGTGGAAAGCTTCCTTGGCCACAATGACATTGTCAAGCAATTGCCTCCCCTTAATGAAATCAGATTGGTGACCACTTATACAGCCATTCAAACAAGATTGTAACCTCTGAGCAAGAACTTTTGAAATCACCTTATATGCCACTGAACACAAACTGATTGGCCTGAACTGGCTTAATGAATCAGGGGATGCACATTTAGAGATTAAAGACAAGATAGTATGGATCCAATATTGCAAAATTTGGCCCGAGTTGAAGAAATTAAGAACAACAGCTACAAAATCAATATGAATAAGACACCAAAGATGTTGATAAAAGAAGGCACTCATACCATCTTCACCAAGGGCTTTGTCAGGGGGGAAGGGTGAAAAGAGCTGACTTAATCTCCTCTTTTTCAACTAGCAACTATAGAGAAGAATTCATATCTGAAGTGATCGTTTGGGGGAATAGATGAAGAATAGAATCTCCTTCCCAATAGCCTTCTGAGGAAAAGAAAGTTGAATAGAATTCTGAAATGTAAGCTTGGATTGCCAGTGTGGATGAAAGCTCTTCTCCTCTAGAGGAGACAAGTCTGGAAATAGCATTCATCCTCCTTCTCTGTAAGGTGTAGGCATGAAAGAATTTGGAATTGCAGTCCCCATGTTTGAGCCAATTCATTCGAACTTGGTGCCAGTAATGTTCCTCATGGTTGTGGGCTTTTTCAAGTTCAGTCATGGTGGAATTCCAATCATCCCAATGGCTGGTAATCTGTTGGTCCCTCAAATCTTCCAGTTTCTTAGTAAGAGCTGCAATCTTGAGTTGATTTTGAGTGTGGAATTTGGAACTCCAAACTAAGAGTGTTGCTCTAGTATTCTTAACTTTCTCTTTAATTGTGTTTGAAGTAGAGTTTAGATAATTGGCAAACATATAGTTAATTGGGTGTTTAAATTGACTTGATCGTGTTATTTTCTTATATATTGATGG